>SCLH01063155.1:0-14826 GCA_004367855.1 Oikopleura vanhoeffeni
AACATGTCAATAAATGATCTGCATAAATAAGTTATTATGACTGTCATTAGTCATTAATCCAGCCAACCGATCCAGCCGACCAATCCAGCCGACCGATCCAGCCGACCTATCCGACCGAAATTTTTCCAACTATTTTTCAACTATATTTTATGTCTCTAAACAACTTCAGCAATCGTTTTAAGTGGTATTTAAAGTTTTTGAAGAAAAATATTGATTACATCCTGTTCAAACACTCTTGAATCAAAAACGATTTTGTATTGAACAATACGTATTGAACAACTACATATTGTACAATACGAACTCGTCTTTGATTCAAGAGTGTTGGAACAGGATATCCAAGAGTCATCCCTCCTCGATCCGATCCAATACGATTTTTTTTCTTCATGCTGATTCCTGGTTGGAACAGGATATATATAGTTTTAATTTTCAGGTTTAAATCCTAGAGGCGATAAAAAGTTATTTTTATACCATTGATTTTTTTAAAGTAGCATCGGTCGGAAAAATATATCAAATGCGGTTGATTTTTGCGGTTTCAAGGTGAAAATTAAACGTTAAAAATGAAAATTCAAGCGGAGAAAGAAAATTTTAGTTTCAGTCCTTCAATTTTTACGGCAATCTATTCTTAGAAAAAATCTTTTAAATTGCGCGAAAAATCACATTCATTCGGCTAGTTTATGTAAAAATTCTCCTCGAAGCTTTGTGACTACTACGTTATGAGTCAGAGTTTATGACTCAAAGAAAGTGCATTTTTAATACTCGTAAGACCTTGAAGAGCCTAGCAATTGTTTAACCACAACTGTAAAACGAGTAACTTCCTTCACTGTTTACTACACACAATAACTAGGATGTTTGGGGTATACATTGTTAATCTCCAAATTTGATCTTATTTATATTGATTTACATTCGTATATCTATTTAACGTGCAAACGGATGTTTAGTTGTCTTTAGGAAATATGAGAAAAATTTTTTGACTTCAGACAGCCTAAACAACGTTTTAATTTATTCCGATTAACTTCCAAAACATTGGTTAGTAAAAATAAAGGATATTCAAAATCGCATATATTTATCATAAATACAAATTGCGAATATTTATTTTCAAATTTCTTCAAAATTTGCATTATCATTTTTTTGTCTAATGATCCAAAAAAACATTTTTTCAGTTTTAAAAATTTTTTACTAGAAAACCGTATTTCAACTTTACAGGAGGTTTTTCTACTCACTGTATTTCAATTAGACCATTGTTGATAATCTCGATCGGTTGCGATTTCTCATAGAGAGATCGGAGATTATACCTACTTGTCGCTCTGAACTTGTACTCAAGAATTGGCTGAACAAACAGTCTATTTATATGTGCTTTGATGAGAGAACGTCCAAATTTGAAGCGCTATGAATAGACTTTTTAAGTTGATCAAAACCAGAATTCAAAACTTTATCTTTCAACTCAAAAATTGTCTGCAAAAGACTTTAAGATTAGGCGCAAATTCAAAATTAAGGTGTTCTAGTTAGAGGTGTATGAATAGGTACAATTCCCTGGGATTTTTTTGACGTGGTTTTAGACGAGTGATATCCATATTTTACGACCTTTAGGTCATTTAAGAACAAAAAAAAAACAAAAAAATTTTTGACGTTTTTTGGTGGTGCTAAGTCGATTCATAACATTTTCGACCAAATTGTATATTTTGCATTATTTGAAAATAACAAGTAAACCTCTCAATATCATTTTGAAAGGTATTTTAGAAAAATATTTGTATAACAGATTAACCGGATTTTTTAAAAAACCGGTACTTATGGTATTTTTTCAAAGTTTAACCCATTGTTTTGATTTTCTTACTAGCTATTTCACTATGTGTTAGTTTTTTGAAGAATTATGTTATCAATTTCGGAAATTATTAAAAAAAACCGCAATAATCGTAAAATTTTGCGCTGATAACGAAAATCTAAAAAAATTATGCAAAAAAATAAAATTAAGCTGCATTGTGATTGGTTGAAATTTCAACCAATCTGCATCGCGTATTTTTGACCATTTTTTAGAATTTTTATTTCTGCTGATTTCAAAAATTTATAAAACAATATATGCTTTTTGTCAAGTTTGAGCTTTTTTTTTGACCTTTCACAGATAAATTGTCAAAAATTGCTGATTTTTGCGTTATTTGGCTTTAATTCAAATTGATTAAAATTATGGAAAATTTTATTTAGGCCAATAAACGTGAAATTCAGTGCTAGTAACAAAAATAGAAAAAAATTGTGCAAAAAAATAAAATTAAGTTGCATTGTGATTAGTTGAAATTTCAATCAATCAGCATCGCGTATTTTGAACCAATATTTGGAATGTAATTTTCTGCTGATTTCAAAAATCTATAAAACAATATTTCTTTTCAATTTATAAATTCAAGTTTAATTTTAAGTTAAAATTTTTAAGTTTAAATTTAAGTTAATTAAGTTTATAAACTTTAAAAAAAATTTAATATTTTATTAACAAATTTAGAAACTTTTGTTTAATTTAGGAATTTGTTTTTCATTTGTCAATTTATATTCAATATTAAACAAAAATTAAAATCTTGATAAAAAAAAATTTTTGGAGATTATTTCTGAATTTGAAAATATTTTCGACGTTAAATATTTTCGCAATGATTGCGAATATGTTGCTAATATTTTCAAACAATGGTTGCTAATAGGTTCACCAAAATGGGTTGCTAATATGTTTACCAAAAAGTCGATACTATTGAACATTTTTGCAATTTTGAATTCTCGATTTTGATTGGTTGAATTTTTAACAAATCAGAATCGACCTTTAGTTAAAAAATTTTCATCACAAAGTTGATTTATTTATCAGCACAAAATTTCACGTTGAATGAGCATTTTGCTTTAATGAATTATGCTTCAATCGTTGATCATGACCGATTTTTGAAAAAAAACGGCCATTACAATCAATTTGTACCCTTTAGTGACCTTCATGTAAATTATTAACCCATGGTTGATAATACAGTCAGCAGAAAATCGTGTACGCCCGTCATTTTGGTCATTTCGAATTCTCGATTCTGATTGGTTGAAATCTTAACCAGTCAGAATGAAGCTTAATTGAATTATTTTATCAAAGTAAAGTTTGTTTTTGGTATCAGTGCATAATTACGCTTTAAATCACTTATCTTAAAATTAAAAAAAATTATTAATTACCCTTATTCTGCTAAATTTAAATTTCAACCAATCAAAAATCAGCTTGATTTTATTTTTATAAACAATTCGCTAATTTTCTGTTATCTGCACAGAATTAGGCGTTCAATGAATAATCTCAAAATCAACCATCTTCAAATTTGCACTCTATTTGTCCGACTATAGTTAATCTTAAATATTTTCATCATTTTTTGGGTTCTTTCTGAACAAATAAAGCGAGTTCCCCAGTCTTCCCGGTTTAAAAAAGACAAGTTTAAACTCTCAAATTGTAGGAGAATATTCTGAAAAAATATAAAAAAGACATTATCGGACTAAAGTTGTCAAAAATTGAAAAAAAAGTACCAAAAAAGGGTTTTTTAACGAAAAAAACGTTTTTTTTGTTTTTGAAAAATTTTAAATTGCCACCGCTGAACGCGCAATGATCGATTTAGTAATAGCTTTTATTTTTAATTGCATTATTGTATACTTTGGTTTCGGAAGTAAATTTCCAGAGAATTGTACCTTTGTATGACTGTACATCAAAAATTGTTTTTGTCATTAACACTTGTTGTTAGTAACAACTTGTTACAGTATCTTTACAAGGGGACATTTCCTTAACTTGTGAATATATCCTCCTAGGCGCTTTATCGAAATAAGTTCAAATTTCCACAGAAGACGTAACGATGGCATGCCAAAGTTTAAGCGCGAGCTTTTTTGATCGGATGACTCACCAATTCTATAACGGCAAATAACCGACGTTTTTTTGTAATTTCAGACTTTAAAATCTATCTCCTCCGCGGATAAATCTTTAAAATAGCTCATATTTTTACTAAGTAGTCCTCATAACATTCTTAAAGATGTGAGCGACGATAATAGAGAGTTATTAGAATACTTTTTTGATACACCTATTTTGTAGACAATTTTCATCCAAGTTTTTTCACTTATAAGATTCTCTTTGGTTTTGAGATTTTTTCGAAGAAAAGTCGGTTTTTCGGAGGTTGAAATTAAAGGTTAAATTAAGGTTGACGATAATTGAGATTTCTCAGATAACTTTTGATTGCCCTATTTTGTAGAGAATTTGTCACTAATTTTTTAAGGATTTTCTGAATTTTGAATTTTTTTGAAATAAATAAGTTTTAGAAAAAATTAACCAACAATAAACAATTTGAACAATTGAACAATTTAAGAATCATTTTACTAAAAAATTCTGTAACAACCATATAATTATATTTTAACAGAGCGATGGCAAATCATTTGAAATTTGATATGACGCAATTTCAACATAACTTAAAAAATGTTAAGCTGAAAATTATTTGCCGTTCCTACCTGACCCTATAGGCTGACATAAAAAAAGTATAACCTGAAAGTCCAGATTATTCACTCAAAACCAAATTTTTGTATGTCATGACACTGACATGACCAGACTTTCGGAAATTTTCGGAAATGATTTTTCGCGGGATAAAATAATTTTTCACCGGCTCGTTTTGATTTTAGAATGACATTTTAGAATTAAAATTGCAAGTTTAGTCCAAAAACCAGCAATTTTTTCGAAAATGTCATTTGGAAATTTATACAACAAGCCGTCCAAAAGATTTTATATCTTACAAAAATTCCGTTGAAAATATATTCTCGAAGTCTCATAGACTTTGACAAATTCCTGATTTGTATATGAAAGGGGGTTAAAAGATCAAATCACGTTCTGACATGCAGACTTATATGCGTTTTATATTTAGAATTCATTGTTTGTTTTCAAAATTTTCCTGTAGGATAAATATACGAGGCCGCCATAGTAATACTTAAAACTCCGCCTTATAACGGTTAAACTAAAAAGATTGAGCTAGACTTATTTTCAAAATCAAATTTAGCTAGAATAAAATTGTTGCACATTTAAATATATTGCAAGCAATTGATCGTTCTGATACTAGTTGTCAATTTTTCCAGGTCAATCAAAGCCCTTGTGGGTCGATAAACAAAGAAAAATAGTTCGAAAAGATAATCAAGTCAGAATTAATTAAATCAGTACATTTGTAGCAATTTGCTGTTTCTCAATTGCTTTATTTCGACCACAGTAATTCTGAATTACTTATTCGAAAAAAAAAATTTTAGACGAAAAAATTATATTTTTATTTAGATCATAGATTTAATTCCGGCAATATAATCTGAGGCCCGAATACACAACAAATTTCTATGTTTCGCATCTACAGTAGGTTGTTTGTGAAAAAACAGTTTTGGTTAATGTTTTTCTGAACTTCACACTGGAAATGGCTATTAAGGGGGTAGCAGTGATGTGGCAGACTGGCGTCAATTTAACTTACGAAAATAATTAGTTGGTTTATATTTCTGTGCTTATTATCGTTAGCTGAACCAGAATAAATATGTAACTCATTAATCAAATATTTTTATCTATTTAAAGAAAGATTTGAGTTCGAACTTTTATTTTTGAATTCGTAAATTTTCAAAAATATTCAAATATTATCAAAATTTCACGCATTTTTCACCCAGAATTGTTTTTTTTTTTTTTCTGAAATTTGTGAATGAAAACAAAAAAAATAGCCACTTTAACTTTTTTCATGCATGTTTACATATTTTCTGACTGCTGTTTAAAAATCATAAATGTTCATTGTGCATTTTTTGTCGACTTTTTTTAGAAATATTAAAATTTTTCGCAAATCAAGTCCAAAATTTTTTATTAATGCTTTTTGAAATCTTCTGAAAAATCAGGCCGAATCAGTTTGTTTATTTTCTGGTATCTATTTGATTTCCGTATTTCAACCGATGGTAGAGGTCAATTCGAATATCGTTCTAAACTAGATGAAAATTTATAACCTTGCTTGTGACACCGTTTGTGCATTTGCACGTCAATTTATAGAAATTTTATTTAATTCAAAAAATCTTAATTAAATTTCGGGTGTTATAGGCTACTTTCTTTTCAAAGTCAGGAGATTTTTTGACATTTAAACGCAATTGAAGGTCAATTTTTTTTTCCTAAAAAGCTGTTTTTCTCTTTTTTTCATGGGAAAAAAACTTTCATATAGGAAATTTTTTCATATGGATAATGATTCTCCCACTAGTTAGCGCATAACACCCGAAAATGCCTGAGGTTTATGAATATTGCCTTCGAAAAAAATTCTCACATCGGGTCAAGTTGGAAATTGAGTTATAATGAAAAGTGGTTTTTGATATTTTTACAGCTACTTTAGTATGTTGATAAATTAAAAATATAACCGTTTGCAAGAATGAACACTTTTATTGAAGATAAAAAATTGAAAAAAAAATTTTACACATTTTTTTCATTCATAAATCACTCCGAAAAAATGTACCAATCTGCCACATCGCTGCTATCTCCTTAAGCCGAAACGTCAAATATGTCAGCGTTATTTCATTTGTCCGCTCACTTTTTTCTGTGATTTTTTCAATCTTGATAAACTATTATTAGTTACCGTTTCTATGATAATTGAGATTTTCCTAGAGATAAACATAAGCATTCCAGGTACAACAAGTGCCATAGATGCCGTTCCAGCATAATTTAGGGCCATTCCAACATATCCACTAATATATTTTCCTGTTTGTTCTTCATACGAGGATAAAACTATTTCGGATACTGCTGCGGTTGTTTGATAAGCGGTGTAGATGAATAAAAAGCCAAGCCCCAGCAGTAAAATATTTAAGTCTTTAAGCAACTTTGTATGTTTTCAGAAAGTGTGTCTTTAAAAATGATGCATTATTACGGTGTAAAATTTCGAGAATTTTGATACTGGAATTATTTTGTTTAGTAAAAAGGGTATGGATGGCTGATTTGACAAATTTATGGTGATAAATCTGGAAACTAAAAGCTTTCGAGAAAAAACCAAAATACTCATTTAATGATTTATCCTTTACTTCACTCATATAGTAGTACATCACATATTGTTTTTGACCATAACACTTATTCTGAGAGTATCTTTACAAGGAGACGATATTTTCAAATTAGCTTGAATTTTTATTTAAAAATTCTGGAACGGCAAATAACCGACGTTCTTTGGTGATCTCTCACTTTAAAATCTATGTCCTCCGAGGATTATTTTCCAAAATTACTCAAATTTTGACCAAGTATTCCTTATAATACGCCTTAAATTTGAGCACGAGCTTTTTTGAAATTTTATGTTGGAATCTGGAATACTAATTTTTTTGTCAATTTCGACAGAAATTTACGTGATCAGAATGAAATTACCATTGGAATCAAGCTGATGATTTACTGATCAAAAAAAGTTTTTACGGCATATCGAAAATTTGAACATGGAAACGCCAAATTAACGAATAATATTTTATGCTTCAAAAATACTTAGAAACGGAAAAAGAGCAACAAAAAAAAATTTTTGAATTTTTTTTTGTCATTTTGGTTGTGTTGTGGTTTGAAAACATAAACAATCGATCTGAAGAATTTTCATAATACCGGCAGAAAAATCAACCCCTAAAATATTGAATTTTTAAATGAAATTTAAGGATTATATCTGTTTGTTTCAAAAAATAATGGGAAAAACTGAAAATTCACGGGACATACCAAAAAACAGCAATCTGCTTGTATTTTTCCATATTTTTAGAAAAAATTATTTACATGTAGATCAAATCAAGATAATTTATTTTTTGGGCCTCATTTAGCGAGAACAACCTTGAACAACAGATTCATGATAATAAAATTTTAATTACTAAACCCATTGGAAATCCAACTCCACCTTGAAAACAATGACTGACAGTACAATTTCTGATGATTTACTCTTCGAAACCTATTCAAAATTGGAGGGATACAAATTGATTTAAAATATACTGCCTTAGAATTTATTTAATTTTTGGCAACCAATGTTGATTTTTAAATCAACAAGCACTTCAGAAAAAGTGTCCCAAATTGGCCGGATCTTTACTAAGTCTTTAAACGTTCGAAAAATAGAACGTCAAAACAAACCTTGATTTTTTGGTTTCCTCTGTCAAAGAATAATGAATTCGAGGGGTAATGGTTGCAAATTTTCAGAAGCTGTTGAAAACTGGATTATAAACGATTAAATTTCTTGATTTAGACGGAAATTCCGTCACGGAATGCTCTGAAGTGGAAGCGCACAATTCGAAATAAGTCGAATCGAGCAGATAAAATTCTGTCGCCCTCCGGAGTGAAAAGTAATTTGTCAAAAAAACAAATTTTTTTAAATATAATTGAGAACATGTCAAATATGGAGATCAATTAAAAAAAAATCCTCCTGACCATTTTTTTGACGTCAAATTTTGTCTTATAATTCATAAGTTATAACTTAATATCAACTTGGTTGATATCGGTTTGATATGTTATATAGACTTTGCAGAATAGGCTATGCTGCATAGGCCGTACAGAGAATAAAAAAACTTTTCTGTATGATTCATTTTGAAGTTAATTATCTTTCTTTTTTCGTCGTTTGTTTTAAAGATTTTTTAGTTCAAATTTTTAAGACTGACTTGATTGATTTTTTATAACTGATTCACAAACAACCATATTATCGTTTCCAAAAAGTACCTTGGTGTAAAAATTTTGCTGACTTAAACAAAATTTAAATCAGACTTAAAAAGAAAATGTGTTTTTGCTTAATTGGATTTATCCATTTTGATCATGCCAAAAACATTTCACCATAAATGAATAAAAAATAATTTTTAAATTTTCTTTTCCTTCTTCACCAATTTTTGAATATTTTTTGTAATGCAAAGTTTGAAATGAAAAACATCGATGAATTTATGCATCATAGTTTCAAAGAAAACCAAAAGGTCACAATAAGAATAACTGCAGAAATTAAACATGCTGTATTCATATTTTGGAGTAACCGAAAAAAAATTTCATGTGTAGTAATGTTGAAATAAATGAAAAAATTTGTAATGAAATTTTAATTTCTGAAACGTCACTGTAGTTCCATCCTTCGTTCTCTGTGTGTGAATATAAGATAATCCAGGGTCGAAAACTCTCTATATTCTAATTTTTGACCTGACTTGACCTTGGAAAGATAAACTAATAACTATTTAGTGTGAACTAAGAAATAATTTGTCTGAATTTATGCGAAAAGTAAATAGTTCAAACGGTCATAAATATCATTTGTCAGCTCCAAATTACCTTAAGAATCTTGGATCTCCTATTCGATACGATTTTTATGAAAAAATTATTTTTGAAATATTGAATTTTTTCCAAATGTTATTTGTCAAACTTCAAACACAAACATTGAGCAAAAAAGTTATTTGTTAAAGATCGAGGTCAAATTGCTCGTTAAACTTCGAAAGGTTAAAAAAATTTGGGCGATTTACTCGGTCATGTTTTTATCAGTCTTTAAAGCTTTAACCCTTGGAGGCACAGAGCCTTGTGCAAGACTCAGGCCCCTGTCAATCATCCGGAAATGGTGCAAGAATTGTTTTCGCTAAAAAGATCAAATTTTATCGTGAGTTGATTGAAAAGCCATTTTTCGTCTAAGTCTAACTTCTGATAAAATAATTTTCGACTTAAAAATGAAATAAAAAGTTGAATTAAACCAGTTTTTAGCAAAGTCTTTTGAGTTCATTTTGCAAAAAAATTTAAATTCCATTACAAATCTTATTTTGATATTACTATCGAAAAAATAATATCTTTTGAGAAAATATTAAATTTGTGAAACCTATACCAGAGTGGTACTATAATCCAATATTTGTCTTTAAATATATAAATTAATCTCACGGACAAAACAGCCTTTTTTGGAGACAAACTATGCTGAGGTCTTTAATTAAACCCCATTTTCCATTTCCAGTGAAGTACCTGAATTTATTCAGTGTAGACATCATCTGGGGATAGGTGAAAACAAGCTGAAAAAGATGTGTTTTTAGAGTACAATAACGTTTTTATAAAGTTTAAAGAGAAGGCCCTAGAGTAGGGTGGGAAATGCGATTTTCAACTTGCCTTGCGCTAATTTTTTTGCTTTCAAAAGTACTGAATAAGACCCCACAAGTTCAAAAAAATATACGAATCTTTTTAAAAAGGTTACTATAGGTCAAACTTTGACCTAAAAAAGCACGAAAACCAGTTTTTCACGGTTTATAAAGAGTAAAAAGCCATACCGTTAGTGCTCTTGGATATTGATCCAAGCGCTATCAAAAAAGACATTTTCAGAAAAAAAAAATTTCGAATCCGAGTTGGGGAGAGGGGTCAAATGACACTTTCAAAATTCTAATTTTTCTCACTTTTTTCGGTTTATTCACTTTTGTAAATATTTATTAGTTAATTAATTTTGTGAAAATTCTCATAAAAATTATACGGCGTTGAAAAGCGGCTCATCAAGGCAATTTGAAAAATCACGAAAGGAATATTTTGAAGAGAAAACAGCTGAAAAATCATGTTTAAAATTTTCATTTTGAACCGTGATTTTGACAGCTGTTCTTAATTTTTGTCTAAGTTTTTTGCAGTTTAGTTTCAACCTCTCCATTAGGCGCTTCTTTTGATTGTTAAACCAGTCTTATGCAGAAACAAATTTCAAAAAATTTCCATAAAAAAACCAAGAAAAATAAATTTTTCAAAAAAGTTTTTTTCAAAGAAAAAAAAGGCTTAAAAAAGCGTCTTATCAAGGAGATTCGAAAAATGTAAAAAAAAAATATTTTTTAATGTAAAACAGCTGGAAAAATCAAATTTGAAATTTTCAAATTGTCATTTTGAAACGAGTTTTTGACAACTGTCCCCAACTTTTATAATTTTTTTTTGCATTTTTTCTTGTAGCTTTTGATCATGCACTTCTTTTAAGGGTAGTCTCGACAAACGGCATGAACTTTGAATTCGCATTTCCCACCCTACCCTTGAGGCTGGTATATCTGAGTTTGATATAGAAAATAAACGTTGCGCCACTTTTCTGGCAAGTGAAGATACTAAAAAAAATGTTTTACTTTTGACAGTAGAATCAAACCTTTTTTGAACTTTAATAAGAAAAATGACGCACTTTTTCTCTACTGTGACAAGGCACCCAATATGGCTATATCTGAGCAAGATTATAAAAGCAAACTTCGGGACTTTTTTGAAAACCCAAAATTTACCAAAATCGTTAATTTCAAAATCGAAACCAAATTGGTTGCTTTTCGTTTAATGCTAAGAGAAACTACAAACATACATTTCAAATGTTTCGCTTATAAAGTTCTCGCTCCTTAACACGATAGCACATTACGGGACTCTCAAGGTTCACAAGCCTGAGCTACCTTTGCGGCCCATATATATTTACGGGTTTTCGTTCTTTAACTCACCCAGTTGAGGAATATTTGAAGGATTTTTTTGAACCCCTTATAATCAAATTGTGAATTTTTACTAAACTCGACTAAGGACTTCAAAAAATCATTTTTGACCAACAAACCGGATTTAACCCCAAGACCGATAAGTTAGTGTTGGGTTACCATACTAGAAAAATGTTTGAGAAGTCCGGGAGTCGAACTCAGGTGAACGGAATGATCATCGAGTCGCGCTAACCACTACGCCAACTGCTCATATAAGTTATATGATATAACTGACTAGAATATGTTGATTATGACGCGAAAGCTTTCGCCCCAACATTAGTCAGCTTTCATGTTAAATCATTATATACCTCGGTTAATATTCCGAAAGTAGTCGAGTACATTTTAAACTTGATATATAAAGATAACCGCAAATTTTTTCCAAAATAATTTGACAAGTCTAGAAAACTTTAACCGGTTCCCAGCAAATCGGATTTTAAAAGATTAGTCATTGAAACTTTAACTCAATTTAATATATTCAAATGCAAAATAGGAACATTCAAAAAACACGAAGGGTTGCCTATGGTCAGTAGTCTTAGTCCTATTGTCAGTAATCTACTTCTTAATATGCTAAAAAAAAAGCTGGTCAAAAAGTTTTTGGACGAAGGGATAGTAAAGTTTTGGAAACGTTATGCGGATGACGTACTTTGTATCGTCTCCAAAGATGCACTAGAAAACATTTTGACTAGACTAAACAATTGGGATCCTCAGCTTGTTTTCACTGTCACTGAAATGGCCGAAAATAGTCTAGTATTTTCGGAAAGCGAGATTTATATCTCTGAAAACAAGGTTAATTTTAAACTTTTTAGACGATTTGGGCAAAAAACAGTCTTGTCAAATTTTTTGCAGTCCGAAATGAGTAAAAAATATCTTAAAGCAAACATTATAACACAATGCAATAATTTGCTGGATGCGTGCTTAAGAGGGTACTGGTCGCTGGCTTAATGTGGCCTTGGGGGCATAATAAATGCTCCAAAATGACTCGGGGTGATAACTAAGTGTACTACCGACCGAATCATCAGAGAAATTTTTTCAAAATTTTTGCGTTTTTTCGATTTTTTTCAAAATGAATTAAAAAAATTACGTTTGCTTTAATTTAACAACTAAAACGTCAAAATATCATATTGACGTAAGCCAACTTTCTGATCAGTGTTTAAGTGGCTTTCTTTTAAGCCTACTTACAAAAAAATAGAGCACTTTTTTTTTCGAAAATTTTCTCGTGGGTCCCTAAAAAAATCATATTTCGAGTTTAAGGTCGAAATCCAAAAAATCGACCAAGCTTATTGTTCGTATTTGTATGAGCTAGCTTAGATAAAAAAATGAATGAATTTGAAAATACATTCCTAGGAGGAGATAGTTTTTCCGACGGATAATTTCCAAAAAACGGTGGTTTTCTGCATATTCTAAAAAACTCTAGCGAAATCCAAAGTTTTGACCGAGATTAAGTTTGGCCTAACACTTTTACAAGTTATGTCAAAATTTCAGATAATTACCACATAAAACGTGGGAGGAGATAGTTTTACCATTTTGGCTTGGGTCCGCTTGTGCTGCTTATGTGACAAGGAGTGTGTGCTTACAAAAAAGTTTTGACTTATTTCTTACGGAAGCTAAAGGCTAGATCTACAAACTGGTTAATCTCAATAATATCCTCGAAGCCCTGGTTGGCTAATATATCGAGAAAAATCAATTCCAGCGACCAGTACCCCCTTAAGGGGGTTGTGAGTGTAGAATGTTGGAATTGCTTGAGAAATAGCTCTCTCCACCAGCTGGACTGGAAGGGTCGATAACGGGCAGATAAGAATAAATGAGAAAAAAAATACTGGAGACTGAAACCTTCTTTATCAACTGCAAGTTTTTTTTTGATTCTGGTAAAGGGTGGCTCACCAGTGCCGTACTGAAGGGAAAACATTTTTTCGTCAAAAACTTTTTTCGTCAAAATAATTTTTTTCAATTTTAAAGTCTAGAAAATCCTAGGAAAATCGAATTATGTTTCAATTTAATTTAGTTGTGAAACTTTGATATGAATTTCGAAAAGACTATTTTTTGACCAAAACTTTATTTTTATAATAAATGATTCAGTTTGACGAAAAAATTATTTTGACGAAAAAATGTTTTCCCGTACTGAAAAACCGGTAAAAATATGTTCTCAATTCACAAAAGTTGTTAATTCTCGGTCAATTATGTTTTAAATTGAATCAAACAAAGATGTTTCGTGAAAGTACTACGTCTTCGAATAGTCAATGAGCCGTCCGGTTTAAAAAAAATTTCCTTCGGTTTTTAGGCGGAAAAAATGAAATTCAGAAAATCTGCTAAATCTTGGTCAATTTTGTTTCAAATTGAATAAAACAGATCATTTATGAAACACATGATAATTTTCGGATGTAATATGCCGAGCTCGTTGAAAAATGTATTCTCTGTTGGTTTTTATAAGTGAAATAAGTTCACTAGATAAAATTTTTGTGCTGGTGAAGTTTGTTGCAGAAGTCATGTGTTCGAGGCGTGGGCGTTCGCTCGTCTCTCCACAACCTCGCTGAACCAATCACAATATTAATTCTATTTTTTTGAGAATTAATTATTGTTAAAGAGATTTTATAAAATGTATTAACTATTTATTTTCACTCATGAATTATGAACACCTACAACTCCCTTAAGTTATGAATTTTTTTTAACATGTCTAGAAGACCTCAAAATATTGCTTTACAAAAATAAATATCCAAAAACCTTTGTCCGTGAGAGGATAAAATTTTTTTTGAAAAGTTAAGAAAAACCAAAACTCCCTGATTTTAATGCTTATTTTTGTTTGAACTATACAAGCCCCCAAACTGGATACTTTGCACGTAAAGTTTTATCAAAAATGAAACAAATTTTGCCTGATTTTCATGTAAGTTTGTCTTTAACAACAATCAAAATATCTCAGCATTTTAGTAAAAGTCATAAAGATGATCCTGAGCCTATAACAGAAACAGCGAATTACTTTGTGCTTGCAAATTGAATTATATAGTTTGGTGTAAAAAACCTTTATGGCACAGAATCAAAGAACATTTTGAATATAAAACAACAGGAAATGAAAAATTCTTAGAGATGCAAAGTCTAGTCAACTTAAACCTCGCCAAGTTAGCAAACTAAAAACTGACAATTTTCGCAGTCACATTAAAATCATAGCAAAACAATTTAAAAATCATTTTGCCAGAGAAAAATCTGAAGCCTACTTTATCAGAACCATGAGGCCAGATATAAACTGTCAAAGGATTTCAAATGTTTTGCTTGTTTTTCAATGATGGACTTATTTTTTTAGATAAAATACAGTCCTTAATTGTTTTGGTTATTTCGAGACATATTATATGGTTTTTTTTTCAATTCATAAAGACTAAAAATATGATAAGCTTTCGATTAATTCAATCATTTTCAAATCAG
>SCLH01063156.1:0-31290 GCA_004367855.1 Oikopleura vanhoeffeni
CTAAGATTCTTAGAAATGCAACAAGGTGTACTTTGAAAAAATTTTGGCTCATTTTGAAACTAAACCTCGGAGGAGATAGATTTTAAGCCAAATATCGTGCAAAAACGGGCAAAAATTGTCAGTTTATTGTACCGCTAGGAAAATCCAGCCATCGAAATGAAAAACCGTACACTAACGATCTTTGTTTACTTATTCTACGTATTATGTCAACTTTTGAACAAATTTCGATATATGTTCTCGGAGAAGATAGATTTGAAAATTTGGCCACGTTGACGTTGTTACGCCAGTTATGTGACATTGCGTCTAATCATCAAAATTTCTAGTCTTGACCTTTGATTTTCACAAGATTAAGCCCTAGGTCTTACAAATTGTCATTTTGGATTTATTGCACAAGGTTCAATAGCTCTGCAAAATTGCAAATCAGACATGACCACCCCTTAATGGTACCCCTCATGGGAAAACACGATTTTGTAGTTTTTTAGGGCTAATATATTTAAGACTACACATTGTGGAACCCAATAGTGAAATATAATGTAATAATTGAACGTAAATCTAACATCCTGAAACATAATTAAAGATCACTGATTGCTTAACCAATCAGAAACGAGCTTCAAAATAGGGTTTTAAAGGTAGGAAAATTTTTATAGCTTTTATTAACAACAAAATATATACGCAGGTTTTTTACTATCGGTTTCAAAAATTTGAAATAAATTTGCTCCAGAATAGCTAAAAAACGTTTTTTTGAGCTGATTTTGAGGGTCTCGCGCAAAAGCCTATTTCTCCCTGGATTTTTTAGTGACACATTTCAAACCTGTATGAATCAAAAGCCAGTGAGTTCGTGGAGAGCTGTTACTATCGAAACCTAAATTTTAATAATTTTTTCTCTTCCAAAACTCTACTTCTAATTCCTGAAAATCCATAAATTTTGATTAAAATCCTCAAAATCAAGACAATATATTTTCAAAATGATTAAAAAGTACTTTCCTAACGCTGTATTAGATTAAAAATACCACCAGCTTATTTTAAATTATCCATATTTTCAGAAAAAAACTATAAGAATAAAATTCTGTTTTTTTTTGTTTGATCCTCAATTTATGAGGGGTACCCCCTTAAGGGGGTGGTTGATGCAATTTTGACCTCAATGCTTCCTCGTATACGAAGAATAGGAGAAACTTTAATCTACCATAAATTGAGCGAAAACGTTTTGATCAATAATTGACTGGATTTTTTTTGCAGACCTGAATGACGTCTACAACTTCTAGAAAATCGAAAACATAAAATCATAAAAAATTTTCACAGCGTTCGTCTATGACTCATAGACTATANCGTATATCAAATTGAGCTCAAATGTTCACAGATAAACGTAACGGTAGTATGTCAAACTTTAATCACAAGATTTTTTTTGATCCGGTGATGAAACAATTCTAGAACGCCAAATAACCGACGATTTTTCACAATTTCAGACTTCAAAATCTATCTTCCCCGAGGATATATTTGCAAAACACTCAAATTTATCAGGTACTCCTCAGAACATATGTTAAGAAATGACCACAAGATTTTTTGCAATTGACAGCTTAAACTCGAAATATGAATTTTTTTGGTTATTTTCGAAAAAAAATTCTTGAAAAAACAAACTGCTTCGATTTTTTCGAAAGTAGGCTCAAAAAAGAAAGCCAGTAAAACACTTATGAGAAAGTTGCTTACGTCAAGGCGATTTTTGAGTTTAAGTGGTCAAATTCGAGCAAACGTTATTTTTTAACTTCATCTTTTAAGAAATACTTAGAAAAAAACCGAAAAATGCGGAAATTTCGAAAATTTTTTTTAATGATTGCTTCTTAGTACACTTAATTATCACCTCGTATCAATTTGGAGAGGCAATCAGAATGCTCCAATTGCTTCGGGATGCCAACAAAATCTAATTTCCGATCAAATCAACAAAAAAATTTCGCGTTTTCGATTTTTTTAGAAGATTTTTTTTACAGAATTTTAGTCAAAAAATATTGTTTGTTTAAGATTTGACCACTAAAATCTTCAAAATATCGGCTTGACATAAGGCAATTTCTATGTTCAGTGTTCTACTGGCTTTCTTTTGAGCCTACTTTCGGAAAATCAGAGCACATTTTTTTTCGAATTTTTTTTTCGAAAATCATATTTTCAAGTCTGCATCCGAAATTTGGGAAACATGCACTAAGATTCTTAGAAATGCAACAAGGTGTACTTGTGAAAAATTTTGGCCTCATTTTGAAACTAAACCTCGGAGGAGATAGATTTTCAAGCCAAAAATCGTGCAAAAAAAACGGGCAAAATTGTCAGTTTATTGTACCGCTAGGAAATCAGCATCGAAATGAAAAACCGTACACTAACGATCTTTGTTTACTTATTCTACGTTATGTCAACTTTGAACAAATTTTCGATATATGTTCTCGGAGAAGATAGATTTGAAATTTTGCGCGCAGTGACGTCCCTGTTACGAGTATGTGACGATTGGTGTATTCATCAAAATTTCTAGTTTGACCTTGATTTCACAAGATTAAGCCTAGGTCTACAAATTTGGCATTTTTGGAATTATTGCACAAGGTTCAGTTTGTCTCTAAATAGCTCTGCAAAATTGCAAATCAGAATGACCACCCCTTAATGGTACCCCCTCATGGGAAACACGATTTTGTAGTTTTTTTAGGGCTAATATATTTAAGACTACAACATTGTGGAACCCAATAGTGAATATAATGTAATAATGAACGTAAATCTAACATCCTGAAACATAATTAAAGATCACTGATTGCTTAACATATCAGAACGAGCTTCAAAATAGGGTTTTAAAGGTAGGAAAATTTTTATAAGCTTTTATTAACAACAAAATTGATACGCAGGTTTTTACTATCGGTTTCAAAAAATTTGAAATAAATATTGCTCCAGAATAGCTAAAAAACGTTTTTTTTGAGCTGATTTTGAGGGTCTCGCGCAAACCTATTTCTCCCTGGATTTTTTAGTGACACATTTCAAACCTGTATGAATCAAAAACCAGTGAGTTCGTGGAGAGCTTGTTACTATCGAAACCTAAATTTTTAATAATTTTTTCTCTTCCAAAAACTCTACTTCTAATTCCTGAAAATCCATAATTTTGATTAAATCCTCAAAATCAAGACAATATATTTCAAAATGATTAAAAAGTACTTTCCTAACGCTGTATTAGATTAAAAATACCACCAGCTTATTTTAAATTATCCATATTTTCAGAAAAAAACTATAAGAATAAAATTCTGTTTTTTTTTGTTTGATCCTCAATTTATGAGGGGTACCCCCTTAAGGGGGTGGTTGATGCAATTTTGACCTCAATGCTTCCTCGTATACGAAGAATAGGAGAAACTTTAATCTACCATAAATTGAGCGAAAACGTTTTGATCAATAATTGACTGGATTTTTTTTGCAGACCTGAATGACGTCTACAACTTCTAGAAAATCGAAAACATAAAATCATAAAAAATTTTCACAGCGTTCGTCTATGACTCATAGACTATAAGCCATTTTTGGATTGATATTAATCAATCTTCGAGATCCGAACTTTGAATTTTTGCCTAAGTCGCAAAAATTGTATTTTGTCGAAGTGATATTTTCATGATTGACGATTTAGAATAATAAATTTCAAAACTCAAAAATGGGTATCGATGTTTTTAAGCTATCTTTTAGAGAATTTTTTTTGGTCATTTTAAGACTTAAGATTTTTTTTGGTTTTGATATTTTTTTTCAAAAAAAACGGTTTAAAGGTGCGAAAAGTGACCTTTTAGTCCTCGGGTTCTCACGGGAGTTAAAATAGCGGTATCAAAAATAAAATAAGATGACTCGACAGCGAAGGGTTTTCTACAGAGTATTTTTTTTTTNCGGTATATCAAATTGAGCTCAAATGTTCACAGATAAACGTAACGGTAGTATGTCAAACTTTAATCACAAGATTTTTTTTGATCCGGTGATGAAACAATTCTAGAACGCCAAATAACCGACGATTTTTCACAATTTCAGACTTCAAAATCTATCTTCCCCGAGGATATATTTGCAAAACACTCAAATTTATCAGGTACTCCTCAGAACATATGTTAAGAAATGACCACAAGATTTTTTGCAATTGACAGCTTAAACTCGAAATATGATTTTTTTGGTTATTTTCGAAAAAAAATTCTTGAAAAAAAAACTGCTTCGATTTTTTCGAAAGTAGGCTCAAAAAAGAAAGCCAGTAAAACACTTATGAGAAAGTTGCTTACGTCAAGGCGATTTTTGAGTTTAAGTGGTCAAATTCGAGCAAACGTTATTTTTTAACTTCATCTTTTAAGAAATACTTAGAAAAAAACCGAAAAATGCGGAAATTTCGAAAATTTTTTTTAATGATTGCTTCTTAGTACACTTAATTATCACCTCGTATCAATTTGGAGAGGCAATCAGAATGCTCCAATTGCTTCGGGATGCCAACAAAATCTAATTTCCGATCAAATCAACAAAAAAATTTCGCGTTTTCGATTTTTTTAGAAGATTTTTTTTACAGAATTTTAGTCAAAAAATATTGTTTGTTTAAGATTTGACCACTAAAACCTTCAAAATATCGGCTTGACATAAGGCAATTTCATGTTCAGTGTTCTACTGGCTTTCTTTTGAGCCTACTTTCGGAAAATCAGAGCACATTTTTTTTCGAATTTTTTTTTCGAAAATCATATTTTCAAGTCTGCATCCGAAATTTGGGAAACATGCACTAAGATTCTTAGAAATGCAACAAGGTGTACGTGTGAAAAATTTTGGCCTCATTTTGAAACTAAACCTCGGAGGAGATAGATTTTAAAGCCAAAAATCGTGCAAAAAAAACGGGCAAAATTGTCAGTTTATTGTACCGCTAGGAAATCAGCATCGAAATGAAAAACCGTACACTAACGATCTTTGTTTACTTATTCTACGTTATGTCAACTTTGAACAAATTTTCGATATATGTTCTCGGAGAAGATAGATTTGAAATTTTGCGCGCAGTGACGTCCCTGTTACGAGTATGTGACGATTGGTGTATTCATCAAAATTTCTAGTTTGACCTTGATTTCACAAGATTAAGCCTAGGTCTACAAATTTGGCATTTTTGGAATTATTGCACAAGGTTCAGTTTGTCCTCTAAATAGCTCTGCAAAATTGCAAATCAGAATGACCACCCCTTAATGGTACCCCCTCATGGGAAACACGATTTTGTAGTTTTTTTAGGGCTAATATATTTAAGACTACAACATTGTGGAACCCAATAGTGAATATAATGTAATAATGAACGTAAATCTAACATCCTGAAACATAATTAAAGATCACTGATTGCTTAACATATCAGAACGAGCTTCAAAATAGGGTTTTAAAGGTAGGAAAATTTTTATAAGCTTTTATTAACAACAAAATTGATACGCAGGTTTTTACTATCGGTTTCAAAAAATTTGAAATAAATATTGCTCCAGAATAGCTAAAAAACGTTTTTTTTGAGCTGATTTTGAGGGTCTCGCGCAAACCTATTTCTCCCTGGATTTTTTAGTGACACATTTCAAACCTGTATGAATCAAAAACCAGTGAGTTCGTGGAGAGCTTGTTACTATCGAAACCTAAATTTTTAATAATTTTTTCTCTTCCAAAAACTCTACTTCTAATTCCTGAAAATCCATAATTTTGATTAAATCCTCAAAATCAAGACAATAATTTTCAAAATTATTAAAAAGTACTTTCCTAACGCTGTATTAGATAAAAATACCACCAGCTTATTTTAAATTATCCATATTTTCAGAAAAAAACTATAAGAAATAAAATTCTGTTTTTTTTTGTTTGATCCTCATATTTATGAGGGTACCCCCTAATGGGGGTTGGTTGATGCAATTTGACCTCAATGCTTCCTCGTATACGAAGAATAGGAGAACTTTAATCTACCATAAATTGAGCGAAAACGTTTTGATCAATAATGACTGGATTTTTTTTGCAGACCTGAATGACTCTACAACTTCTAGAAAATCGAAAACATAAAATCATAAAAATTTCACAGCGTTCGTCTATGACTCAAGACTATAAGCCATTTTTGATTGATATTAATCAATCTTCGAGGATCCGAACTTTGAATTTGCTCTTTAAGTCGCAAAAATTGTATTTTGTCGAAGTGATATTTTCATGATGACGATTTAGAATAATAAATTTCAAACTCAAAAATGGGTTATCGATGTTTTTAAGCTATCTTTTAGAGAATTTTTTTTGGTCATTTTAAGACTTAAAGATTTTTTTTTGGTTTTGATATTTTTTTTCAAAAAAACGTTTAAAGGTGCGAAAGTGACCTTTTAGTCTCGGGTCTCACGGGAGTTAAAATAGCGGTATCAAAAATAAAATAAGATGACTCGACCAGCGAAGGGTTTTCTACAGATATTTTATTTTTCGCAACATTATCGGATGTACCGGCTGTCAAAATTAACCGGTAAAGTATAGCTTCGGTACCGGAAGTGATATTTCAATGATTTACATGTACCAAAAGATGCGCAATTATCGGTTTTCTGGAAACGATATTATAAACTAGGGGTCATAAGTGACCGCAAGGTGGTGCCAGCGGGGAATTTATATTCTGAGTCAAAAACTGAAAGTGATATTTTCCCATGCTATAAATTGCCTTCTAGCGCCACCTTGCGGTCACTTATGACCCTCAGTTCATAATACCGTTTCCAGAAAACCGATAATTGCGCATTTTTTGGTACATGTTTATCATTGAAATATCACTTCCGGTACCGGAAGCTATACTTTACCGGTTAATTTTGACCAGCCGGTACATCCGATANTGAAAAATTAACAATTTTTCTTGCAAGTTCTGATAAGTTTTATTCAAATTAAAAATTTACATAAAATTTGCAAAATTGTAATTCAACTTTAAAACTTCTCCTGAAAATTTATCACATTCATAATTTAAAGCTGTTTCAATCTGTCGGCTTGTGCAGAGAAAAATTTAGGAATAATTTTTTTCAAAAAAATGAAATTTGAGCGCGACTAGCGATGATTTTATAAATTTGAAAAATTCAGAACTCATAGATTACTTCAATAACAGAAAAAAATTGCAACTTTAAATAAAATGGAACTATTTTTAAAAGGTATATCAATTTTTCAAAATACACGTTTTTTATTTTTCATTAAATTTCGTGCACTAAATGTTTAAATACCATTTTTTCAAATTACATTTTTAAATTCCAAATGAATAGTCTAAAATTAAGAATTTTCCAGAGATAAACTGTTAAAATTTTAGAAAAAAACTTAAAATTCGTCGAATTTCGGGAAAAAAATTAAAAAAAATTCCAAAAAGTAGTGAATTTCAAGAAAAACCGTCCAATTTTGAAAAAGTTTCTATTTTAAACAAAAGATCTTCAAACTATCACGAAATTTTCAGTTTTTCTAAAAACTGTCAGTTTTGAAATTATTTAAAATCAAAATTTGTTATCAAATTATTAAAGATGTTGTCAATTATGAAAACACAGACAAATTTCTAAAAGAAAGATTTAAAATTCCAAGATGATTCTACTGTCCTGGTCTTTTAACTTTTATTGAGGCGAGAAAAATTGTCAATTGAGCATTGTCAATTACGTTTAATTTCTAAGAAGAAATTCTCAAATTTTGCAATAATACGTTGGCTAGAACATTGTTCTGACTGAAATAACTCTATTATAATTTTTCTAGACTACATATTCAAGAAGTTTTTCAAGATTTATTTGAATATTTCAACAAGATTAAATTTTAACATATGATCCAATTTTGGGAATTAAAACAAAATGGTCAAATTCTTCAGATTTACTACAATTTTAACTCTCTTTAAATATAAAATGTTTTTTAAGTTATTATCAAATGTCGAGTTTAATATTTCACTTGTGCATCAGTTTGACAAAACTATAATGAAATTAATATTAATTTAATACAGTTGTCTTAAAGAAATCAGAAATAAAAAGTTTAAAAAAATTCAAATAATTATAAAATTGTCTTGTAAAATTTTCGCAACTGTCTTTCTTATCTTCAATTACAATGCCTTATAGATGCCTTGATCGTTTCAAACCTGCATTTGGGATCTTGAAAAAGTTTAAACGTCTCAAAAGTGACCTGCGTGCCCGACATCCAGAATGACGCGTCTAAAAAATAAATCATTAGCACAATAATCCTAAGATAAACGTTTGCTCCAAGAACAGTCTCAAAAATCTAACATTAAATTTATTATGCGAAACCTCTTATATCTCTAATTCTTTCATCTTTCTCTTGTCAAACTGTTTCTTATGCAGAAGATGTAATTTTCCTCCGTCTTGCTGACTGTGACATCCGTCTAGCTAGGCGAAAGTCTTTGGAAATCTCGTCATCGTGAGATAATATGACTTTACTGTCTAACTCTTTGTTTTCACGCGACGATGATTCGTGAAAAAATAAGAAAATGGGAAAATTCGAGACTTTGAGCAAAACGGCTAAAACGTCATTTTGGTGCTTATTGACTAACCCTCTTGATAATTTTAATTTTACTATCTCTGAATATATATTCTACAAATCTTTTTGGCCTCTTGCGCGCTTCTTGAGTGATAAAATTATTCAAGAATGCTGGATAAATCACATTTCTCACGCCTTCCGCGCGGCTCGTGCGTTTTCACACGTATAACACGCTCAAAGTTGCAACCTTCGAATGAGTTATGTGCACCTCCACCTGAAGTTTTTTTCGTCGAGACGTCCGAAGGGTCTTATTTACTTTAAATTCTCTCTTTTGTACTGGTGTAGTGACAAATTGGCGGAAGCCGGGCACCGGCGTCTAGCTCACGTGATTGCTGATATCCATTTTGAAGACTAATAAAATGATGCATTCTATGCTGACTGATGAACATCTTCGCCACCTTATAATCAATTACTGGGCATCCTGTCATCTTTTTTTACTAGGCTTTGTTAAGGCAAATTTTGTATTCTAATTCGCTTTAAAACAAACTTATCTGTCTAACAGATACTTAGATAGCTCACGATATCCTGAGCACAACAGTGATCTACTTCTGTCGCGGTACGGGAAAAATAGACACAATAAAAAAGACTTGGCGTTTTCGATCCGTCTGGGAGTGTTTCATCTCTAGGATTGATTCGATCAATTTATTTAGTCGTTTTTCTACGATTACTGAAATGTTGTTAAAGTAAACTAGATTTTTCTTAAAAAAAAATGCTAACAATCGTCGGATTCGGGTCTGTCGTGAGTAATCTCGCAATTATCTATAAAAACGTTCAGCATTTCGGACGTCGCTTTTGTGCCACTCTCAGGATATTTGTGCCTCTGTTTTAGCTATCTAAGAGAGTGTCATGCGGCTGTCACGGCGATTGATCGTTTGCAAAAGACTAAATTGAATAAAATTTTGGCTAGAAAACTCTGGCTCATCCCGGTCTCCAGGTCAAACTAATTTACGGCGGCGCCCCCGATCGGACGTAATCGCCTCGTGGTATATATGGCTCAATTCCCGTTCACTAAGCTAAAGTCGGCGACGCCGCTGTCGTTCAAAATACTAGAACGTCTGACTACAAAGTACTATATTACATGTCTAAAGCTCTACACGTTAATTTCAATTGCGTCGAAATCTGGCGCAAGGTGAGATGTTCTGAAAAATGCAGATACCGCAAGCCTTCCCCTTTTCGGTCATTTCTCCCGGCTTGTCGGCAAGTCACAGGGCGAACGGACGGAATTTTCGTAAGTGGACGAGAGTCGCGTCGTCTGCAGTCACTTCGGAACGACAGCTAGCGAAGGGGAAGGAAGAGGATAGGAAAATAGTCTGTGAACGTTTTTTTTTTGTCTCCCCTTTTGTTGTCCACTTAGCCTGACTTAAAAGACTAGTTTCCAGCGATTTGGTATATATTTGACCGCATAGTAATGAAAAATAGGGAAGTTCACAATTTAATTTGTGCTCAAAGACATATAAGCTCCGTGAAACGTTGCATCTGTAAGGTATTATCTTCGATATAAAAAGATGCGAGGGATGCAGGTAATTTCCGTACACACGAATCAGGAGTCACCTGGAGATAGAAGATAATGTACGCAGATAATTTTTTTGCCCGGGATTAGTCTGACTTTTAATTATATTTATCACAAATTCAGGTACAATTAAATGGAAACACAAGTTGAGAAAAAATCGGCCAACTGATGGTTCACCAAAGTTGTGCCTAATTTTGTGTCAAGGTTTATTATAGAAGATTTCCAAATTATGTCCCAGAAGTTTAAAATAGTATCTGCTTTCACATGTTGTAAATACGCCATTAAACGTCTTATAAAAGTTACCAGTACTTTACTTTTAATTGACATTTGCATTGAAGACTATACCTATTGCAAGAACAGTTCCAGAGTTTATTAAATTTCCCGTTTACTGACAAGTTTGCGTAGGTCGGTAATCCAATATCTCGGTAGAATTTGAAATGGCGTTTCAAAATGTTTTTTTCTTATAAAAAAAATATTAGTTCATTGAGTCACAAACCTGAACAGAAAATCGACCAAATCTGAAGAAAATTGATGAAAAATTAGGTTTTCAGGAAGAAGTTTTCGAAAATTATATTGCTTCAATCGTAGCATTTCAAGAGTGGTCGCTAGCGACCACTCGGCCTTATATCGCACTTTTACACTTTTTATCAGTAGTGGTATAGATCATTTTACAGTGTCGATAATTCGGAGAATAATTTGAAGTTTATGTTTTTTTCCAATTATTACTGTATGACGAGTACTTATTTTTTGCCAAAAATTTCTCGATTCGCCACGAAAGCGTTTGCGAGAATCTTCAATTGCTAAGGACTTATTTTCGATTAGCAGTTAGCCCGAAAAAACTGTACTGACTGGTAGATCCCTGTCAATTCCGTCAAAAGCCCTGTCCCGACATTCAGGTACCATACCTGTATTATGTTGCGGCAAAATATCATCCAGGTTTAAACGTTACTTTATGTGTAAAGTAATGCCCTTTTTTTTTGGAGTTAATAAAGCGTAAAAATGTAATCACCATTCATGCAATTACGCTGTCTAGTCAAGCCCAAATCAGTTTAACTTCTATAACAGATTTGAAACATTCAACATCTTTATCAGAAATATCTTAAACTCAAATTCCCTAGCACAGATGTTTATAAATCGAAGCTGATTCTGGAGTACAACGGCAGTCTGCCGGCCGGTTGTAGAAAATCTTAATTGATTGGCGGTGCGTGCGCTCTTAACACAGGACAACGCCAGTCTGCAAACTGGGCCTGGCCAACGCCGTCACAACGATTTGATTATGCCTTAGTGGGGGTGGGCTGCGTTTTTTTCGATAAAGTTGGAGACGGGGTGGTGCAGGTGGCGTGGAGACATTCTGATTCTAGCTGCGCCAAAATGTGCAGCGAGGCTCCCCCTTAAAGCGACGAGCTAGCTGTTGGCTACAAGTGGGAGCCAGTGAGAGATGACCTTGCTACACCACCACCATTGCAGGGCAATCGGGAGCGCACCTTGACAACACCAGACATAAGCTAAATTGAGAAAGAAAACCACGCAAAGGATTGAGTACTACACTTTGCACTGTTAGGGTTCAGAGGGTATTTTTCAAGAATAATCGTTATTAAAATAGGGCGCAAATTTTCAACCAGTTGTGCTAGTGTGCATAAGCAATACTAAATAAGTTCATTAAAAGAAAAAAAAACTATGCTGCTATCGTAAGAACACCTGTCCTTAACTGAATTGATTTTGGTCTGAAGTTAAGTTTTAAGGTTATGAACATCTAAGTGAAATATAAGCAAAAAACCTTTTTTGTTATTTTGGGGAAATATTTAGTTCATAATGTTTTTGAAGCCTGTTTCGAACTTTATGTATGTCATTTTCAAGATTGTGAGGTGATCGATAAGAAATAGGTTAGAGTTTAGCAAAGAAAATGTATTCACAATGATTAGTGCCCCAATTGTGGAATTACTCAAAAAACTAGGAAAATATTATTTGGAACCCAAATCCCTTAGAGGTGTCGAAAGAATTTAATTACCAAATAATGATAAAAAAATATTTATTAATTTTAAATATCAAAATTTTGAGAAATTTGATAACAATTGGAAAAAATTTGTTATAAGACGTAAATTACTGTTCTTCATAATAAGTCAGGGCTAACGCATAACGGGTGCGATAATCATATATGTACGTTCTAAGTGATTCCGCTAAGCGAAATACTTTTGAAATTAATGTCAGAGTTTAGGAAGTTGTTCAATAATATCGATCCACTCGATTGAACCACAAATTAATACATTTCTCATAGCACAATTGGAATCCCTCTCGTATGTGAAATTTCTTATAATGGTATTGAAAATTAAATTTATAATAATCAAGAAATAAGGTTGGCCAAAAAGAGGACTGTTTTTTTCAAAAGATATCAAATCACATCGAAAAAAATTACAAGAGAAACAACTGATAAGTTTTGAGGACTGTTTTCCCATTACAGCAAAGTTCAAAAAACTATTCCAGTGTCCTGCAAATCAAAAAACAGGTTATTGCATAAGAGTATTTTTTTTAACAAATCACTCGATTACGTCGGGAGAAATTTTAGACAAATATCATTATAATCTTAGAGATTTCGCTACAACCTTTAGAAATCCAGAAATCGTTTTTTTTTCGAACCCAATTCTTGTCATTTTCGATCCCGAACCTGATATCTTGAAAATCAGACAGGCGTACTCCGCGTTCTTACACTTCACGCATTTACATAGAACATATATTTCCCCTTTAAGTTAGTGTTCACAGCTCCAGGAAAACTGACCTGGAATGAACTGATGTAAAAAATCATATTTTATTACAAAAAAGCGACTCGCAAACATCTCAATTTTTTTTCTAGATATCGATTATCCAAAAAAATTACAACAGACGTCGTAGTAAAGTAGTAATTTTTTTCTTTTCGAAGATAAAATAGATGATTATGAAGATGATTTCACGAGAAAAATTTGATAAAAACATTAAACTGATTTTTGAACAGGAATAAAGGCAAAGTGTTAGCGGTTTAAGGGTTAGCAGCATGTGGCAGATTGGTAACATTTTTTCGGAGTGATTTTGAAAGAAAAAAAATGTGAAAAATTTTTATTTATTTTTTATCAAAATGAAGGTTCATACTTGCAAACTTGTTATACTTATTAAATTGTTTACACACTAAGGATCTGTAAAAATATCAAAAACCACTTTTCATTACAACTCCATTTCCAACTTGACCCATGTGGGATTTTTTTTTAAAAGCGATAGTTATAAACTTCAGACATTGTCGGGTGTTAGCACAATTAGTGGGAGAAATCATACCACATGCAAATTTCTTAAATATGAAAGTTTTTTTTCCATTAAGTAGAGAAAAACAGCTGTTTAGGAAAAAAAATTGACCTTCAAGTGATTTAAATATATAAAAAAATGTCCTGAGCTTTTTAAAAGTAAAGTGCCTATTACACCCGCCAATTTTATACAGATTTTTTTTAATAATAAAATTTTATAAATTGTCGTGCCAATGCACAAACCGGTTCCTTAAGCAAGTGTTTAATTTTCAGCAGGAAGTATCAGGAAACGATATTCACTTGACCCTTGCATCGGTTTTGAAATACGGAAAACCAATAGATACCAGAAAATTCAAAGTGATTCGGCCTGGATTTTTTACAGAGATTTCAAGAAAAACTACTAATTAAAAGTTTTGTGGACTTGATTTGCGGAAATTTTCATAAATATATTCTAAAGAGTCGACAACCCAAATGACAAAAAAAACATTTCTGATTTTTCACACAGCCCAGTCAGAAAATATGTAAACAGCATTGAAAAAAGTTAAGGTGGCTATTTTTTGCCGATTTTTATTTCACAGATTTCAGTAAATTAATGCAGAATAAATTTTGGACGAAAAATGTTTTTAAAATTTTCATAATGCTTTGAATTGTTGCGAAATTTTACGAATTATAAAAATAGAAATTTGAACTCAAATAAGTGCCTTAAATAGATCAAAAAATATTTTAATGAGCTGATACACATTTATTGTGTTCAGCTAACGAAATAAAGCACAAAAAATAACCAACTAATTATTTCGAAGTTAAATTGACGCCAGTCTGCCACATCGCTCACCCCCTTAAGATACCCTATTTAAAATGTCAAATTTGAGCTTTATTCATATCACTATTGGCACTTAATCGTTTCCAACTTGTAGTCGATCGAAGAAGAACAGTTTTTATCTATCACATGTGCACGCATTTTAAACTCTTTATACATATTTAAAAAATTATTTAAGGTTCTAGCAATTTGTTTATAACATTTCTTGGAAAAAAAAAAATTATATGTTGTCATAACTCGTGTTAAGCAAAATGAATGTGCCGTTCTACTTGAATATAAATATAATTATCTAAATAAAATTAATGAATAAGAACATAAAATCTTCTATATTGAGTATATTATGATTATATATTCTTAAATGATCAATTTTAGCGAAGCACCACCCTCTTAACCAGATTTTCCACAGATTTGGTCACAATTCCAGCCTAAAGTAAACAACTGGTGTGTAAATACATATATTACTCATACTCGGAACATGTCGGTCTTGCATTCGTTCGGTATGTGTCAGTAAATTAAGAGAAAAATTAAACAGAATAATGTCTTTTGCTACTGGTGGCCTATAAGGTTTGGCGTCTCTTGGTCTGGTGATATTAGTATGACTTGGGATTCAGAAGGCCTTTTTGGCTTCCTGCTGTTTACACATTAACTTACAATATGGCGAGAGGATTCCCTTCGCAACACACCTAGTGCAGCATCCTTAACCTACTACAGCTTGGGCCCGAGGCTTAGGATTGGTGACCACTCAGACCGAGTTAACTGGCGGCTATATGACGCTAGTATTTGCATAAACTGTCTCGACAGAATTTCGTGTAGAACAGGGGCCAGAATTTGATGTATCAAAATGGCATTTGGTATAACCAGCCTTCACGCACGAGTTCGACAATATAGATATTACATTGTAGCTGCCCTTTGACTGTGAACCGGAAGTTATTTTAGGAAAAAATACTCTTATTTTGTACATCGATTGAACAGTTATTAATGTTTAATGTCCTTTTATTTTTAAAATTTTATCAAAAACCCGCGAGCAAAAATTAAAAATGATGTTTTTGAATTCTCGATAGTTCTACTTTGAAAGATTACCAGTTAATCTCTTCCCTCAACAAGCTTAAAACAACACCCAAGTTTGTCTTTTAATATTTATTCCCGATCTTTTTTTACAAGGTTAATTGTTTGTCATGACTGGCTTTGGATTGATAAAGCACCATTAGTACAAAAATAAGTGTTTATTAAAAACAACTTTCAGAGCCCTCTAAAAGTTCAGGGCCTAAATACCAAATTATAGTTACTAAAATCACTTACAATCACTAAATTTAATTGTCAAGTTTTTTAGTAATAATAATTAAGCTAAAAGTAAATCTTAAATTAAATTTTAGTGATTGAAGGTGATTAGGTAATCCTATTTTTGGGGAAGTCCGGATCTTGAACCCCATGGTTCATTCTTACCCAAGCATACATAATGAACACAAAGGAGATCGCAGGTGCGGTCGCCAAATTGCTGAAAAAGTTGGTTCATATGCGACTCAGATATATATTTGAACCTAAAGTGTCATTTTGGTCAGCCATGTAAGATTAACTAAAATGTGTTCATTTGGTGCCAAACAGTATTATTTGAACCATAAAGTGTATCATTGGGCTAAAGTAGATTTGAAGCTTAGATTGAACTGAAAGATTACGAAATCGTTAAATTACGTAGGCTTTTTTCGGCAAATTCCGCCGAGCTATTGAGCCGGCGATATCGCCCCCCGCTTGTAGTTATTAACTACTAGTTAACTTTTGCAAGTTATCAACAAGATTTACCCAGTATTTTAGCGGCCACCCCTAAATATATTCCGCATCGCTCTGTGTCCAATTTTTAAATAACTATTTTTTGTCTGGAAAGTGATGGAAAAAGTTTTATCTTTTGAAATCAATGAATAAATATAAAAATCAAAGAATAGCACCCTGACCAGACCTGTAGGGGAGACATGTATGTGAGATATCCAGGAATACAATTTCAGCTTATACTTTGGCATATTTTAATGGGAATTTACATAGGATACAAAAAGATTCATTTCATTTTCTATACTAATTAGCACAATTTACATCCGAGAATATATACAGATTGTATATGGCTTCAGGGGTGGTCCTGTCTGTTTTGCAATTTTGCAGAGCTATTTCAGGGAAAATCTGAATCCTTGAGCAAAACGTTATTCCACAAAATAATGCCAATTGGAATCTATCTATATAAATTTTGCAAATTAGGTTCCAAACGGCTATAGAAAGGTCGCCCCCCGCCACGCCCCTTAGGTGCATTTTGGACAGATTTGCTACTTTCTTTCAATCTTTCTTCTGTGCTTGATGGAAATTTTGCCACTCAAAATTTTCGGAAAAAAAAATCTTTTTTTAACACAAGTTGCCACTTTTCAGCCTTGTATATCTAATTCTGCAGATTGATTATTTACTTTAAGAATCGTCTTGAGATGTAAAAACACTCAAAAATACTGCGCGTTTGTAAGTTAGTGTTCTATTCTTAGTAATTTTATTTCTATTTTTTAGAATTAATTTAAGACTCTAAATACGGTCCTGTCGACCGTTCACAATTTTATTAAGTATAAATCACTACGATTTAGTCAAATCAAAATTTAAATTTGTGAAAAAAAGTCGAAAAAAAAACGAAATTAGCACATGCTGAAGAAATATTTCTTTTCATGAGTAAATGAAATAAATTTGAAACGGTCGACAGGGCTTAACCATTGGGCAAAGTCTCGGTGAAAATTTTTTTTTAATTCTGATACAGAGCTTAACTATATTTCGCGCAACCCGTATATTTCATTTCAAAACGTATGATAGAGTTATAAAAACAGGAGCGAAGAACAAACAAAACCATATTTAATTTATAGTGAAAGTAGCCATTCCAATATCTTTCAGCTAAAGATTCCAAAAAATAATGTTTGAAAATTTTGGACACAAGAAATTAGAAAGAAAATTTTTCAAAATGATTCTAATTATTTTTTACCAAAAATCACTACACCAGTGTCAGTATGGTTTTCAGAAGAGCATATAAAATATGTGTCACCGAGTCAAAAGTTAAAGTAGCCTTTTTGTAGAGTTTTTTCGGTTGATTAGAGAACAAACTATCGAAAAAAATTTTGTAACGAAAAATTAGGCATTTTGTTATTATTTGTTTGACTTTTATCCAAAATTTCATTAATTTCGTCGATTCTCAAAAATAAATTCAAACTCAAAATTTTCTTATAAAAACCATAATGCAAAAATTCGCTAGTTTACAAAAGTTGCCCCGATTATGAATTCATCATTTGATAGTATATTGCGGAATAATATATCAATCCAGTGAAAAGTTTTTCGTTTCAGAGAGCCCTCATATGGCGCGGTATTGTCAAAATGCACGGAGGCCGCATTAATCTTGGCGAAAAAGTACATCCAAACTATTATATTGACCATATACAACAATAGGGTCCAGTTCGTAGCAGGAGTTGACATTTTAACAAAACTGCAAAAATTATCTCCTCCCAGACGGATATATCAAATTGAGCTCAAATGTTCACAGATAACGTAACGGTAGTATGTCAAACTTTAATCACAAGATTTTTTTGATCCGGTGATGAACCAATTCTAGAACGCCAAATAACCGACGATTTTTCACAATTTCAGACTTCAAAATTATCTTCCCCGAGGATATATTTGCAAAACAGCTCAAATTTATCAGGCTAGTCCTCAGAACATTATGTTAAGAAATGACCACAAGATTTTTTGCAATTGACAGCTAAACTCGAAATATGATTTTTTTGGTTATTTTCGAAAAAATTCTGAGAAAAAAAAACTGCTTCGATTTTTTCGAAAGTAGGCTCAAAAGAAAGCCAGTAAAACACTTATGAGAAAGTTGCTTACGTCAAGGCGATTTTTGAGTTTAAGTGGTCAAATTCGAGCAAACGTTATTTTTTAACTTCATCTTTTTAAACAAAACTTAGAAAAAAACCGAAAAATGCGGAAATTTCGAAAATTTTTTTTAATGATTGCTTCTTAGTACACTTAATTATCACCTCGTATCAATATTGGAGAAGGCAATCAGAATGCTCCAATTGCTTCGGGATGCCAACAAATCTAATTTCCGAAATCAAAAAAAATTTCGCGTTTTCGATTTTTTTAGAAGATTTTTTTTACAGAATTTAGTCAAAAAATATTGTTTGTTAAGATTTGACCACTAAAACTTCAAAATATCGGCTTGACATAAGCAATTTCATGTTCAGTGTTCTACTGGCTTTCTTTGAGCCTACTTTCGGAAAAATCAGAGCACATTTTTTTTCGAATTTTTTTTTCGAAAATCATATTTTCAAGTCTGCATCGAAATTTGGGAAACATGCACTTAAGATTCTTAGAAATGCAACAAGGTGTACTTGTGAAAAATTTTGGCCTCATTTTGAAACATAAACCTCGGAGGAGATAGATTTTAAAGCCAAAAATCGTACAAAAAACGGGCAAAATTGTCAGTATTTTGTACCGCTAGGAAATCAGCCATCGAAATGAAAAACCGTACACTAACGATCTTTGTTTACTTATTCACGTTATGTCAACTTTGAACAAATTCTCGATATATGTTCTCGGAGAAGATAGATTTGAAATTTTGCCGCAGTGACGTCCGTGTTACGCAGTATGTGACGATTGGTTAGTATCATCAAAATTTCTAGTTTGACCTTGATTTCACAAGATTAAGCCTAGGTCTACAAATTGGCATTTTTGGAATTATTGCACAAGGTTCAGAATTTGTGCCTGACTAATAGCTCTGCAAAATTGCAAATCAGACAATGACCACCCCTTAATGGTACCCCTCATGGGGGAAACACGATTTTGTAGTTTTTTAGGGCTAATATATTTAAGACTACACATTGTGGAACCCAATAGTGAATATAATGTAATAAGATGACGTAAATCTAACATCCTGAAACATAATTAAAGATCACTGATATGCTTACACATCAGAACGAGACTTCAAAATAGGGTTTAAAGGTAGGAAAATTTTTAATAGCTTTGTTTACTAATCTAAATATACGCAGGTTTTTACTATCGGTTTCAAAAATTTGAAAATAAATATTGCTCCAGAATAGCTAAAAAACGTTTTTTTTGAGCTGATTTTGAGGGGTCTCGCGCAAAGGCCTATTTCTCCCTGGATTTTTTAGTGACACATTTCAAACCTGTATGAATCAAAACCAGTGAGTTCGTGGAGAGCTGTTACTATCAAACCTAAATTTTAATAATTTTTTCTCTTCCAAAACTCTACTTCTAATTCCTGAAAATCCATAATTTTGATTAAATCCTCAAAATCAAGACAATAATTTTCAAAATGATTAAAAAGGTACTTTCCTAACGCTGTATTAGATAAAAATACCACCAGCTTATTTTAAATTATCCATATTTTCAGAAAAAAACTATAAGAATAAAATTCTGTTTTTTTTGTTGTGACCTCAAATTTATGAGAGGTACCCCCTAAGGGGGGTTGTTGATGCAATTTGACCTCAATGCTTCCTCGTATACGAAAGAATAGGAGAACTTTAATCTACCATAAATTGAGCGAAAACGTTTTGGATCAATAATGACTGGATTTTTTTTGCAGACCTGAATGACTCTACAACTTCTAGAGAAATCGAAAACATAAAATCATTAAAAATTTCACAGCGTTCGTCATGACTCAAGTACATAACCATTTTTGATTGTATTAATTCAATCTTCGAGATCCGAACTTTGAATTGCTTCTAAGTCGCAAAAATTGTATTTTGTCGAAGTAGATATTTCATGATGACGATTTAGAATAATAAATTTCAAACTCAAAAATGGGTATCGATGTTTTTAAGCTATCTTTTAGAGAATTTTTTTGGGTTTTTAAGACTTAAGATTTTTTTTTGTTTTGATATTTTTTTTCAAAAAAACGTTTAAAGGTGCGAAAGTGACCTTTTAGTCCTCGGGTCTCACGGGAGTTAAAATAGCGGTATCAAAATAAAATAAGATGACTCGACAGCGAAGGGTTTTCTACAGATATTGTTATTTTTTTCGCAACATTATCGGATGTACCGGCTGGTCAAAATTAACCGGTAAAGTATAGCTTCCGGTACCGGAAGTGATATTTCAATGATTTACATGTACCAAAGATGCGCAATTATCGGTTTCGTGGAAACGATATTATAAACTAGGGTCATAAGTGACCGCAAGTGGTGCCAGCGGGGAATTTTATTCTGAGTCAAAAACTGAAAGTGATATTTTCCCCATGCTATAAATTGCCTTTCTAGCGCCACCTTGCGGTCACTTATGACCCTCAGTTCTAATACCGTTTCAGAAAACCGATAATTGCGCATTTTTTGTACATGTTTATCATTGAAAATCACTTGCGTACCGGAATGTATACTTTACCGGTAATTTTGACCAGCCGGTACATCCGATAGCGTTGAGAAAAAAATAACCGAAACCCTGTAGAAAACCCTTCGCTGTCGAGTCAGCTTATTTTATTTCTGATACCGCTATATAAACTTCCGTGAGAACCCGAGGTCTAAAAGGTCACTTTTCGCACCTTTAAACCGTTCTTTCTTGGAAAAATCTTAAAACCAAATAAAATCCTTTGTCTCAAAATGACCAGAAAAAAATTCTCCACACGATAGCTTAAAAACATCGATAACCATTTTTGAGTTTTGAAATTTCTTATTTCAAATCGTCATTTACTACAACAAAAATATGGGCAATTATCGTTTTTCTGGAAATAGTTTAATAAAAAATGAGTCAATTTGACTGCATTTGGCGCCAGAGCTGAAATAAGAAAGCTGCAAAATACGATTAAATAGATATAGCGCGGCGTCTAGGCAAATAGTCAAAATTCGGATTTCGAAGAGCGATTAATATAGATAAAATATGATTGTTTTGAGATTAAAATACAAATTGGCTGATAGACGAAGGCTGTGAAAATGTTTAAAATGTCATTTTTTTCACTTTTTGGTAGGTCGTAGATCTCATTGACTTCATAGTAAAATGAAGTTTCTCTTATTCATCAAATTAGGGAGCGATAAAAACCATCGCACGAATAAGCTCTACAGTGTCTAGAAAAGCTCCCCCCCCTTGAAATTCAATTATGAAAAGATGTTCTGAATACCTAATATTGAGCAGTATTGATAAAAAACATGCATTTCCGGTAATACCGGAAGTGATAATCAGTATGAAATACCCCTAAAAAATTTTCCTTGAAATTTAAGTACAAGAAGATATTTAATTTTTTAATATTGACTTGGTCATTAGTATATATCTCAATACAGGCAAAACCGGAAGTGACCAGTGGTCATGATCATGACCAAAAAAATTCCCTCATTTTTTTGCCCCAAAAAAGTATTTAAAATTTTACATTTCTATCAGGATACTTATAAATGTTTAATAAATTTGTTTTAGCGCTTTTCCAGCAATTTGAACGGTTTAGAAAGGTCTTTGAACACGTAACAAATATGAGACAGAATAAGACAAAAAAAATATCTATAGAATATGCGATTTTTCGATTTCCAACTTTTTCACCAAAAATTTTGACTGAAAAAAGCTTAGAAAAAAGCCTTAGATGCATTAAAAATGCTCCAAATTGATACGGGGTGATAATAAAGTGTACTAAGAACCCAATAATCAAAAATGTTTTTTCGAAATTTTCGCATTTTTTCGATTTTTTTTAAGTATTTTTTAAAAGATGAAGTTAAAAAATAACGTTTGCTCGAATTTGACCACTCAAACTTCAAGATATCAACTTGACGTAAGCCAACTTTCTCATCAGTGTTTTACTGGCTTTATTTTGAGCCTACTTTCGAAAAAATCGAAGCACTTTTTTTTTCGAAATTTTTTTGGAAAATGACCAAAAAAATCATATTTCTGATTCTAACTGGCAATTTCAGAAAAGCTCGTGCTTAAATTTTAAAAATGTTATGAAGACAAAATAGAAAAAATTTGAGCTATTTTAGATATTATCCGTGGAGGAGATAGATTTTAAAGCCTGAAATTGCAAAAAAAACGTCAGTTATTTGGCGTTCTAGAATTGATTAGTCATCCGATCAAAAAAAGCTCGCGCTTAAAGTTTCGCCTGCCATCGTTACGACTTCTGTTAAAATTTGAGCTGACTTCGATGTAGCGCCTGGGAGGAGATAGATTTACGAATAAGGGAAATGTCCCATTGTAAAGATACTGTAACAACAAGTGTCGAGGTCAAAAATATTTTTTGATGCACTGTGCCGCAAGATCAAGGATAGATCTACAAAATAGCATTTTTTCTTTTTTTTNTTTTTTTTCATACGCTCTTAGGTTTCAGTATATAGCACCGTGAAAATCTCAAATCAGAGTCGACAACCCCCTTAATTAATGATTTAAGCTCGGCCAATCGATTTCAAAAAATTCAACCCTCTTCAGTTTGAATCGCATTTTTCCCCACATTACTCAAAATCCCCAAAATCTCAGCTTAATTGGAGCAAGTTTAGATGTCATTTCCAATTCTGTAATGTTGAACACCTTGTGGTGTTAGCCTTCGTCAATGCACCATTTTTTCATGATTTTTTGTTAATAATCTTTATTTATATTATCTAGAGGTTCTCGAGGCAAAATTTTTAATTTCGCACCACATTACTCACAAACGCTAAAATCGACATTTTCATTAATGATGATGGTCTTCATGGAATACAATTTTGTTGAAATTTCTGCTCAGCCACGAGAATTTTAATTCAAAAAACTTCTTGAAGCTAAATTTTGAATTTTGTTTTAATTTGTCTATAAAGCGCGATAGAAGTCGCGCTCGAAAATTAAAGAAACTGGCATTTGCGCCGCAAATTTTGCAGTCTCGATCACAATAAAAAATAATTAAAAATGAGTTTCGACAACTTAAGCGGTCAACTTAAAGTGATATTTGAAATTTTTGATGAAAAATATCGATTATAAAGTTTGAATTTTCAGGTTTGAATTTTCGCTCAAATTTTTTCTCCAAAAAAAGAAAAATAATTCTAGAGGCGACAGTAAGTTTTCGTTTTCATCATCGAATTTTTCATACCTGTTTTACCCGGAAAAAATTGAACGTAAAAAATGAAAATTTTAAAAATAATTCTAGAAGAGATAAATTTTTTTTATTTTCGCCAATGAATTTTTACGGTTATATTTCAAAAAAGCTTGCTTCAACTCCCCCTTAAAATAATAATTTGTATGTGTGGCCATTTTGTGCTATCTAAGAACTCAATCGGATGAGTCGTTTCCAAAAAGTCGAAATGTAAGCTATTCACTACAGAGAGGCACTTTGATTATAATATCAATGATATACAAAAAATGCTACTTTGATACATTTATCAGTAAAAAGATACATTTATCAGTAAAAAGTACTATTTTTAAGTTTTATTTTCAAAATGTTCTGTGATTTTAAAAATTTTCTGTAAATAAAATTCACTTTTTTGTTTTACATAACTATCTCGAGCAATCTTTACGCAGCAGAAATTTATATTTTAATTGGATTTTACATATTTAATTTTTGTGCCAGTTTTCATAAACCTGCGAGCATGCCTGATTGCAACAAAGCTGTGTGTATCACATAGGGCGGTGGGATGAAATACACCACATTTTTTGGAGGTGTTAATCAGATAGGGCGGTGAGGTGGGTATTTTGAATCCAGCCAGATGTTTTATAATCGCAGGTAGATTTTGGAAAACCAGAGACACCGGTGTAAAAAGTCTTAAATTATATCTTAAAAGGGTATTATAAAGTGACTTCGAGATCATTTTTAATTATTTTCAAGATGCTTATAAAGAAGAAAAAACATAACATTATACTCTAAAAAATCTACCAGGTATTTTCGAGGTAACTTCCGTCTATGAGTGGAAATTCCGTATCATACAAAAATATATTAGCTTATTTATTTATTTTTGAAAATTTCATAGTTCAAGTCAAAAAGTTCAAAAACTCTCTTGAAAAAAGTTACCAAAATATTTCAAAAATAGCAGTCGAATTTTGAAATCGCTACTCCAAAAACTTTTTAATTATACTGCGTGAGTTTCAAGGGGTGAAGAAACCAAAAGTGAAACGTTAAAAAAAAGGCTTACGCTAGAATATAATTATGGATCCGATTTTCTAGAGAATGGTATCATTTGATCCCATTTTAAATTCTCTATATTTTTCAATTAGTAAGGTAAAGCGTATAAGTAGATGGTTTTTCGGGTAACGGGTTTTTCGAGTTCGAAACCCGAAAAACTAAATAATTGCAAAAATGGGGTTTTCGGGTTTTTGATGAATTTGGAGAAAAGTCGAAATTGCCTGAACACTTTTACCTGATGGACGGAGAAAACCAAAAAACAGTAAAACTTTTCATAGCATTTTAGGAAAAATTGAAATTACCCGAAAAAGTCGTAACTGGTCACCACTGGTAACTGTTACTGGTGGTCGGAAAGTTACAAAAACTCAAAAAACTTTATTTTACCCGAAAAACTAAATACAGGGGGGGCAATATTGCCGACCCCATATTGCCGAATTTGCCAATATTGTCGAATTTAACCTACGCAAAATCACCATTTTTAGCTAAAATAATTCCTGTTATATAGGCCCCCAGTACAAAAGGGGTGCCTCGTATTACCGAATTTGCCAATATTGCCGAAATTTTTTGCCAAAAAAATGGTACCCGCTGTATCGAAACCCGAAAAACTATCTACCCAAAGCGTATGTGGACTTGAACGCGACTATATCGGATTTAGTACAAAGTTTCACTTTTGGTTTCTTCGCCACTTGAAACTCCGGCGGTAGTATCAAATGGATAGCTCTCCTCGTGTGTTTCACTCTCCCCTCTCCTCACCTTGGAAATGCTCTCACCGCTCCTTGGATTTAATACATGAAATACACATTTTGAAATAAAATTGACTTTTGTCCTCAAAAAATTATTAAAATTTCCTTAGATACAATGTAATTGTTTTGTGATGAAAATTTTTGCTTTTAAAAAATGAACCGTAAATTACGGTCCGTAATGCCCTCAATAATTGTTTGAATTTATGGAAAAAAAATTCAACTCGTACATGCGCTTATATCCTAGACTTAGACGAAAGTGATTATTTGGACAGCCATCAAACCCGAATCACCTTAAAAAAAAATCGGTTCAAAATTTCAAGCACTTAAAGTTGTTGCACTTTTACCAATGATGATATCCCTTTATGACCTTTTGATTAATCTAAGAGATGTGGGTTGAGGGAGCCAATCCTAACACTCCTAAGACCCCTTCTAGCCACTCATGAGGCCACTTTCTCTTCTTTTCAGCCCACATCTCTTAGATTAATCAAAAGGTCATAAAGGGATATNGGATATCCCTTTATCACTTTTTGGTTAGAATGCGTAGCCACTACTTCTTTTAACGTGTGATTTTAACGTTGTGGCTACGCATTCTAACCAAAAGGTGATAAAGGGATATACGAGTTTATATATTTTAATTTTTTCCGTCAAAAATCATGTAATTTCATCATGTAATTCGTTTGGCACGTTTATGTCAGATCCTTAATCCATTCTAAAGAAGACGTTTGGTCAATTTTGTTTTTAATGTGTTTGCTGTCGATTATGGGCAGTTTTTAAGATTACCGGATGTAAAAATGTAAATTTACTACTCTACTGTATTTCTTACATGCTTGTAAATATTTTATTTTATTTGAGAAAGGATTTTCCAGATTTCTGAAATTTGTGTTCGACGCCGTTTTGGCGCGTCAGATGGAGGACAGATGCAATCACAAACGGAAAGAATTAATAAACAACTAATAATGGTTAACAATGTAAATACTGTATTAATATGCCTCAACGTGACATTTTTTAACAAGTGGATATTATAATAGTCTAAGAAACTTTCGAAGGAAAGGTCAAAAAACTGATTTTTTTCAGTTCAAAGTTTTTTGTCAATTTGAACAAAACTAATTTCGAGCTGCTCCGCGAAAAACTGCAAAAACCATAGTTGAAAAACTAATGTTGTTGTTTCCTAAAAAATACGTTTTTTAACTTTATATCAAACAATTTTAACGATTTTATTCACGATTCGGTGTCTACTAGAGTCTAGCCGCTAGACACGAGTGTATCTGTAAGCGATTAAGTTTTTAGCGTACTTTAGCTCATAATTGCAAATAATTTGAGTACACTAAGCATGAAACTTTAAGTGAACCCAGAATCTTGGTTTTCCAGGTCACTCACTTTTTTGATGTTTAAGGGGGTGGTGTTAGTGATTTTTGGATTTTGGGAGCTTCGGTCGGCTTGGGACCGATTTAGGTGACGGACCATTTTTTTCTTTCTGAAGGAGTAAAAACAAAAATGAAAAAAGGGATTTTTTTCAAATTCTTTTCTTTTTTTATTTCCCTTTCAATCTCGAATTCCATTTGACAGTTACGTACCATTTCAAACAACCATCTGGTTAACGCGGTTAAACAGCGTCCCTCAGCTCTTTTTTTCGACGGAAACAGGAATTCCTAGGCTACATCGGAAATTTTGAATTTCGTGGAGTCTAGTGAAATCGTTTGAATTTATATTCCAGCAGCATATGTTTTTCGATTTTCCCTCAGGGGCCAACAATCGGGTCGAGTGCTACGAAAATGCATTTGAGACATTTTGTTTTAAAGTTTTTCTGTGAAAAGCTAGAGAAATGCCATTTTTGGAATTTAAAGGCCTTAATGTACGCCGTAAGGGTGTCCTGAGCTTTTTTGTTTAATTTCGATCTTATAGAGTGGTCCAATCGTGAGAAAAAGTGCGCGAAATCGACAATTTGACATAAGTGAAAATTAGAATTAATAGCCACCAAAAGATTCCTTGTATACGATTTCTGAAACGCATATTAGCAGCTATGGTCTCATTTTCAACACAAACAGTGCTAAAGAGCAAAACAAAATATTCATAGAAAAATCCTATTTTTTTTTCTAGAATCCGCTGTGTTGAAAATAAGACCATAGTTGCTAATATCGTTAAATTGTCGATTTCGCGCACTTTTTCTACGATTGACAGCCTATAAGATCGAAATTCAAAAAAACAGCTCTTGGACACTCTTCGGGATACATTGAGGCTCTTATATTCCAAAAATGGCAGTTCTAGCTTTCCTACAGAAAAAGCCTTTAGAAAAAATGTCTCAAAAATGCCATTTGTTGTCACCTTCGACCCGATTGCTGGCCCCTGAGGGCGAAATCGAAAAAAATAGCTCGTGGAAGTTAAAATTCGAACATTTCACCAGACTTCCACGAAATATCAAAAATTTCCGATGTAAGCCCTAGGATCCTTGTTTCGTTGAAAAAGCTGAGGGACGCTTGTTTAACCGCGGTTAACCAGATGGTTGTCAAATGGTACGTAACTGTAAAACGGAATCTCGAGATTTACGATAAATCTTTCATTTGTAACTCCTCAGAACTGTCTCATCTTAATCGGTCCAGCCGTACGAAGCCTCCCAAATCCCAAAAATCACTAACACCACCCCCTTAATCATAGATTCCAAAATCCAAAAAGTACATTTAGTCGGTTTCTGGTCAAAGAACAAAAATTTCAACGTGAAATTTTTGAATTTCTAGATATAAAGCCGGCTTTCTGATTGGTTAGAAAAAGTTGCCTGGAATTTGTCGATTTTTATTTCATAATATTTTTAAGAAATGAAACTTTTTTCATATTCGGGAAACTAAGCACTTAAATTATGAAAGTTTCATATCTTCTCAAAAGATTTTGATTACTTCCAGAATAGGTATTGACCTGTCACTCAGAAGAACCACTACTAGCGTGGAAGATTTGTGCCTATCTGATTGGCTGTCCCTTTAACATGATAGGAAAAGATGACGAATTTTTTGCGTAAAACGTCGGTTCTCTATGAGTGGATTGTACAGTGTATGTGCAGTTATTTTCATGGAAATTTTTTAGGTTTTCTAGAATCCAAAAATGTATTGACATTTTCAAGATCAATTTTTTTTCTTCAGTTTGATAAGAAATTTGTTTAGTTTGTTCTACATTTGTATAATATTTGTTCTTTGTTAAAAATGTCAGAAGTTGAGTTAAAAATATTTTCTTGTAAAAAGAAGCGGGAAATTCTGTCAGAATATTGTGGGCATTACCAATCGATTTGTCTAAAGCCAGTATTACAAATTGAGCAAGAAAGCTTTATGATAAGCCTAAATACTGAACGAGTAGCTGAAGAAATACACGAAGAAAATATAACGCTCGAAGTTGCACCGGAAGTCGACCAAGATAAACAAAAATGTTCTGAAATAAAGTCTGTTGAAATTTTAGATATTGAAAATGAAACTTTGGAAACAATTGAAGAAGATCAGGAATCGGATAGTGACTCGGAAACTGAGTCAATTCTTGAAATACCAGAAACCGAACCACCAAGATTTTTCAAAAGCTTCGTACCGTGCACACATCAGGTAAAAAACTCTAATTCTCAGCCGTCCGTACGGCTGTGCAGAGCCAGATCGACTTTAAACGGTTTTTCGACCCTTATACATAATGGGATCATCGTCGACCATGTGAACGCTCAAACTTTTTGCCAAAAATTATTTGTGCGTTTTTTTTNGATTACAGTACTCATTTTTGCAAAAAAGTCTCAAATCTTTCCAAAACATATTTGAGGCTAATCTACAGAAAAAAATAAGACTTTTCTTCCATTACGGTATAGTCGAATCTGCTCAGGAACGTATAATATTGAATAGGGGCCTATACAAAATTAATGTTGTTGAATCTTCAGTTCTCTTTACGCTGATTGGCCAACGAATCACGCTTCACTTCAGGCTTAATACCTCATATGTTTTCTTCGTTCAAATAATATAGTTTATTAAGAACTTTTTACCATTTTTTTTTAATCATTAGCGAAATAAGTTTCTGAATTGGATCATCAAAGGCTAAATTAGGTAGGTCCCTTAATGAAAAACCATAGATAATTGGCATTTAATAATCTGGCTCCACAGAGCCGAACGAGCGGCTGGGCCATCTTTAACTGCGGTCTTACCTGAGTTAACTGCGGTCTTACCTGAGTTAACTGCGGTCTTACCTGAGTTAACTTACTCAATTTTTTTCATTGAGATCATGTTATTGAGTTACGATTTTCTCCCTAAAGTCAAAGAACACTCATTCAAACTTTTAGTTTGGCCATTTGACTCCACGGTATACCGCGGTACGGGTGTATTTGTGATATGTTGAGAATTTTTTGTAAATAAATGTCCTAATAAACATCGTTCGCTTGAACACACTTTGTTATAAAATTATCATTAATTTATTTTTAGTCTCATTTTATTTGGTTGAGTGAGCCAAAACGTCGCCTTCCGAAAGCCTTTACCGAATCTCAAAAATCCTGGGAAGCCTATAACTTACCATGGTCTCCTTACCAACACCCTTTATATCGCACATCAAATAATGAATACGGTAATTTGAAATAACAACATATTTGAAATGCTGAAAAGGTATAAATTCAATACTAGTTATTGCCTTGAGCATTTTATAGTTTTAAGAAAAAAAGAAATTATAAAGACAAAAATATTTGTTTTGTCCTTGATATAGTCTATATCGATTACGGGGCCTCCTGGTCGTTTTTCACTAGATTTTTAGCCAAAATTTTTATATAATTCAGCTTTTGAAAACAACTCATCCGATTACATTTTCAGATGGCTCAAACTGAGCACAAATATCTTGTGAATAATAAAATAAAAAAATTGGTTCATCGGACCAATTTATTTTATATTTTCTTCTGAGATTACTGAGATTGTTTAATTATTAGTTTTTCTTATAAAAAATTGGAAACAATGGTCGGATTCGGACCAATTTTTTTATTTATTATTCACAAGATATTTGTGCTCAGTTTGAGCTACAGTGGTTGACCACTTAAAGCCCCTCCCCAGTTAAAGCCCCCCTGGCCACTTAAAACCCCCCTTTTTGGGCATATTTGATATGCCTATAAGCCTGATTTGCCTATAGGCCTGTGACCACTTAAAACCCCCCTTTCTGGCAAAAGATGTAGGGGGGCTTTAAGTGGTCAAACACTGTATCTAATTTAATCGGATGAGTAACTCATCATGAGTTGTTTTCAAAAGCCGAATTACATAAAAATGTCGGCTAAAAATCTAGTTAAAAACGACCAGGAGGCCCGGTAATAGATATATATATAATATAGATGAGAGGGAAAAATTCATTCAAATTATATTATTTGAGAATCAAATGAATTTTGTCATGAATTTTCGAATTTTTTCACTTTTCAATCGCCTCACACTCAAAAGCATAGAACTTTGCCCCAAAGCTCATTAATACACGGAAACCCATATATATTTTTTTTAATTTTGAGCCCATTAATGGGGTCTGGATGTAAGGAAGTCAATGAAATGTTGACGTGAGATTTTTTATTGAATAAAAAACTTAGCAAGCTTCTTGGAGGCGGACTCGAATTAGCACAATTTGAGATTAATCCGAGCGAAACGTTATCATAAAACATTTAAACTGAATTTCGGTTACTAAAATCTCTAAGAAATTTTATGAGTCATGACAAATTTTCTCATCACTCATGTATTTCTTCCCTATAAATTCCCTACAAATTAGCTGTCCGAAATCTTAGCTTCAGCCCGATTATGAGTGGTCGAAATTGAAACCAATCAAAATTAATAATTTTTATCTCAAATAGCGAATTTTAAATATTAAGGTGCTGAGCCTGCCCGTTCTGGAATTGCTCCTGTTACTTTTAATGGGAAAGTACCAATGTTTTCAATGTCATATCGTCAAGTAGAAATAATGGAAAGATGTGGAATGTACAAAAATTTTGGACTGAATACTTCATTAGATAGCTCTAATGTGTATGATGATCCAAGGCTATAATCATGAAAATCGTAAAATGGAGAAATATCGCTGAATCAAAAGCCTACAGTAGGCTGCCTACTAATTATTACAAAAAATTCTGTAGAGAAATAATTTTTAATAAAATCAATTTATATATATTGTTATTCTTTTACTTATATATATTTGTTAAAGTTGCCCACAAACGTTTGGCTAGCAGCTAAGTCGACAATGTACGAAAAATTCCAATTTTTTGATATTTTTAAAACTTTATTCAAAGATTTGAAGTACAATTTAATAGTGTAGGAAGTGAGACACCCGCTGATTTTGCCTAGTATCCACCCCTGGTTTTTGTATGTAAATTGCGTAAGTTGCACATCTGAGATGTGACATCTCCACCTAGGTTTAAAATGATCTTTGAAACTTCACAATTT
>SCLH01063156.1:33945-44376 GCA_004367855.1 Oikopleura vanhoeffeni
ATGATCCATCTTTTTATCATGCAAGTAAGCAATAAAACAATATTTCTCAGTCGAGCGTCGTTCGTTTTACTGGTGAAATTAACCTATTTAAACTTGGAGACGGGCTAAGATATAAAACATACAGTATGTGTTTTTTTTGCATTTGACAAAATTTCTGCCGTTAAACATGGTAACTAGGCGGATTATATCAGTAAACTCTCGCCATGGAAAATAGCTTGGCTTTCCAAATATAATCCGCCTGAATTTATTCTGTATGCATTCTGATAAAATCACAGCTTTTAGGCCACTGATTTTATCACAATGAAATATAGTCATAAATCACGCAGTTTAGCTTTAACGGTCAGCTGATTTCTTTCTGCTGATTGACCATCTGTTTACTCAACCCGCTAGTGGTATTTATCCTATAAATACCACGATTTTTACTGAATTATTATCAAAAGTATAACCAAAGTATCAAATCAAATGTATATCTGTGTTAAGAAATAAAACACTTTTGGTCATTTATTGTTATAGTTTACTCGTGTTTTAGATCATAGGCATACCGATTATTTCTCACGCCTAGTTACCTTTTTTATTGGCAGGAATTTTTTCCAGTGCTATTTTCATTTTGCAAGTAAAAAAACACAAACTGTATTTTTTGAAGTGAATCCAAACAGTGTTTTAATAATAAATAATGAATAATCAAGAAAAATGAAGCTCAAATGGGGCCCCATGGGGTGACTAAAGCTATAATACCAACCTTTCTCAGTCTAGCCTTGTTCGTTTCAATTCAATTTGACTTTTTATTTAACAGCTTTAGAGGTTATAAAATCTGTGTCAGCAGTTCCAAATATTTTAGTTTTGCTTTATCATTATTTTTCGAATTTTCGTCTTTATTTAAAAAACTGAAAACCATGTCAAAACCTTCTACGTTGTAGTAGCTTTTTAAAATCGGTGGAAAAAATGAACAAAATGGGTATTTTAAATAAATAATTCAATAAAATCGCAACATTTTGATGCAAAAAACGAATATCTTCCATCATCAACACTAAAACAAAAAATGCAATAATTTTATGAAGAAAAAGTTTTGATGATAATTTATCATTGCTTATTCACCACATACTCTCGCCTTCTCACACTTTCAAAGTACCCGATATTATATCGGCGATATATACATCCTAATACATGTAATATATCATATACAGCCTAGTTTGTTGTATGGATTAAGGGCCCTTAAGGGGGTGGTCGTCGCATTTTAAGGGGTTTCTTCGATAGCCAAATTGATGCACAGATCAAATCGTTGGACAACTTTCACCTTTCTTTGATACATTTAAACAAAATCTTGCATCCTAAAAAACAATCCAAATTAACGGATGGCTCGTCCATCAGAAACGTGCTTCAAAAGTGACGGAATTATTTTTTCAAATGTATCTCCTCCCTGAGTTTTTAAGTTCAACAATGATTCATGTTTAAATTAACCGGACAGGACGTGAGCAGACCCCCAAGTTAGTTTTTGGAAAAATTCTTTGATTTGGCTTCAGAATCACCAAAAACAGTATTTTGACCCTATGTTACAGTTTTTTAGTGATTCTGAAGCCAAATCAAAGAATTTTTCCAAAAAACTCAACTTGGGGTCTGCTCACGTCCTGTCCGGTTAATTTAAAACATGAATCATTGTTGAACCTTGAAAACTCAGGGAGGAGATACATTTTGAAAAATAATTCCGTCACTTTTGTAAGCACGTTTCTGATTGGACGAGCCATCGTTAATTTGGATTGTTTTTTAGGATGCAAGATTTTTGTTTAAATATATCAAAGAGAGTAAAAGTTGGTCCACGATTTGTACTTGTGCGACAATTGGCTATCGAAAATCTTTTAAAATGCGACGACCACCCCCTTAAGCTACAGATCGTGACTATCTGAAAAATGCGGAATCCAACCATTTGATTGGTTGGATCTGCCCAAATCTGACCTATGAAATCGACATATTCTGCAATCCAGGGTTTTGATTTGGTGCTAGTATCCCGAGTTTTTTGTATCATTGAAATAGTCACGATCTGTCAACTGAGGGCCTTAATTCATATAAATACAGCATTTAACGTTTTTGCTTTCTTCTTTCCTATTTGCATAATGTGCTATCCGCCAATGAGAACGATCAATTTTGGTCGTTAAACCAATCAAAACGGTGGAAATCAGATTTATGCAAATCGGAAAAAAGAAAGCAAAAACGTTACATGCTGTATATATAACTTGACCCTAAACTTTACATTTCCGAATGCAAATTTTCCTCAAAATAAAGGTTTTTGCTCATGACGAACAAACTTACCAGAAAAAATAAGTAATCCGAGAACAGCTAGTTTAAAACTCACCACCACGATTATCAACTCTCAAATTGGCGAATTTGTTGCTAAAAGATGAGTAAATATCCAAATTGGCAAAAATGTCCCAAGAAGGTGAGTAAATTTTAAATTGGCAAATCTGTCGTTAGAAATTATAAACTACCTGAGTAAATATCCAAATTGGGAAATTTGTCAATAAAAGGTGAGTAAATATCATGCCTCCTATACCCCTTTATCACTTTAACGTTGTGGCTACGCATTATAATCAAAAAGTGATAAAGGGATACGCCGGACGATTTTTGACATAGAATAAAGCATGGTGAATGTGTTGGCTGAAAGTAGATTTTCCATATCTCTGCAGGTCATCAGACTGATGAAAAACTGATATTTTTCCTAGAGAAGACTGTTTATGCTAAGAATGTGAACATAACTCATTTATGCAACAACAAAGATGAATATTTATACTCCGAATTTGAAATCCGTATTAGATGGCTTATAATGGCCACAATTTTATTTTGCTATATATCACAAGCGTAAGAACTTATTCAATTTTATCAGTAGTGATACCACTGTAGTATATCCCCTGTTCACACTAATGTAAATCTAGGCAGCTCAATAGGCAATTATACAACATAATTTCGTATCGAGCTGCCTAGATTTACATAATTGTGACCAGGAGATTTACAAATATGTATGAAAAATTTAACCCTTTTTTTTTGACATCACAAATTTGATTTCGAAACGATGAACTAACAAATACAGCCTGAGTTTTCTCGTTTGCTGCGCTTTTTTTCGTCCGCAAAAATTAACCAATCAGAGCCAGTTTAACTGATAATAATATTCCGGATATAGACCAATCATCGTCGAGTATTTTTGCGTACAAAAAAAATTGCAGCAAACCTAGTGGTCCTGTTAACCCTCTCACTCATAGAGCCATAAAAGTGGCTTTCAGTTTTTTGAAAAGACAAAAATAATTGAAATAGAAGTTGAAGGTTCAAATCGCCCATAGAGTTTGCGATTAATTTTTGAAAAATGAAAATAAAATTTTGTTTTGATGAGCCGTTCGCCTTTTATTTTTAAGTTTTAAACTGTGACAATTTATAATCTTTTCATCTGAAATTTTTTTAACAACAAAATAAAAGTAAACTGATAACAGAAAAAACTCTAATAAGCATAATAAAATAAACTAACTTATTATTTTATTAATTAATATTGATTGCAATCGGTCGAGTTTATGCCACCCCCTTAAACAAGGGCGACCAACTCCTTATGGGTTAAACGGGTTCAAAGTAGCTATGTACAATGGTCTCCAAATCGGCATCCTAAGAGTTAACTTAATTTATCTACTGTTACAGTAGTATTACTTCTTTAATTTTTTATTCTGTTGTTTTTTGAGACATATAATATTATAATGTTTCTATTAAAAAATAGTATTTATTGACGTTTCGGGTTTTCCAGTCGCGAAAAGTTGGTTTGAAAGCAATTTGGTACAGCTAAATTGGTCACTAAAATGTTTGGTAAATCTGGCCTCAGTTTCGCAAAATTTTTTACGTCTCATCATATTTTCAGTTCGAGCATGGTATTTCATAACTTTTCTAATAAGAAATATGGATGGCCTAACGTTGTCATTATTTTCATGTGCATGGTTTTGACCTTATTATCGTCAATTGTGTGGGTTGCCCAGGGACTAGGAAATCCAAGAAGAGTAAAAATGGGAATCGTTCTTGGGATTCAACTGTTTTTCAGCGCGTTTTGCTACATAATACATTTTGGTTATTCTATTGCCGTGTGGATCAAAAATAACAAGGTAAAAAAACTCACATTCTTTATCCAACCGAAGTTTTTCCTGATCTCGTGTGCAGTAGTTACCATGGTAATACCACGATTTTCAAAAATGGGAGACATACACTACTACACACGAGATCAGGACATACTATGGTTGGGAAAAGGATTTCGCGGAGAGTTCAAAAATGGTTTCAAAAGAAATTTATACAACCTTGAAAAAGGCGGAATTCAAATTTCTTATTTCTTGTTATATTCTCGATATTTTCTATGTATGCCAAGATCAAGATAATTTTTAATTTACACCTGTTATTTTTCGGAAGAAAAACTGAAATAACAGTATGTGTTAGTAATTTTAGCACTAGAATTAAAAAGTGGGCTAACAGCGACTTAGCTTGAAATTTAGTAATACAATATATTGAATTATGATTTCTGAGACGAAAATTATAAATTTTTTGAAAAATCGTGATGTTATCGAGAATAAAATTGTTATTGAGTATCAAATCAGACCACGCCTTTTTGGAGCGCTCTTTAAAACGAGCATTTTTTTGCTGAAAGAATTGGACAAACATTTTTATTTTGAAACATAATTTACCCAATGCTCCCTAATCACACTTTTGTGCGAATCTCGGCCCACGGAGTTAATTAGTAATATGTATATCAACTTAACTCCCGTAGTGTCTTCCGAGCCATCCGTGGCTCGAAAGCCTTTAATCGCAATTTAGGACCCTTAATCATGTATGAATGAAAATAACAAAGTGATCGATCAACTTTTGGATAATTGACGTTTGTGCGTTTTTTTTCGAAAATTTTTACTGTATTACAGTACTTATTTTTGCAAAAAAAATTAAATCATCAAAAAAAGCCTTTGAGCGGGATCAGAAAAAAATCCTAAGATTTTTTCATTACACTAGCCTCAAAATGATCACGTGACCGTATATTTAAGGAATAAGGTTGGTAAAAGTAGTACTGTTTTTATCAAAAATTGCTTAAATCAATTTTGAAAAAGAAGTGGTTCTTTAGAAGTTTTTAAGACTTTTTCGCATTACACCAAAGTCCAAAAACGATCACGTGACCTTCAAATCAGGAAATAAGGTTTTGGTTCAAGTAAACAAATAGTGATCAAATTACGTCGAAAATTTTTTAGGGTCATAAACACCTAATTCAGAGTTTTGAATATAATATTTTCCAAAAACGTCACGTGATCTTATTTTTTGAGAAATAAGGATTAATTATGACATATTCCAAACCTTATTTTGGATTATTTCGTCACGTGATTTCATTCGGACTTTGGCGTAATGTGAAAAAAGTCTTAAAAACGTTTGAAGTTGACCCCGGAATTTTTTTGACGTAATTTGAGTACTTTTTCAACTTACTGTACTATGTTTTTTTTCAAAAGTACTCAAATCACGTGGAAGACCTTTCAAAAAATCGTAACGAATTTATAGTCTTTTATTGCATTACAGTATGGCCTCCGGTTTAAATAGAGCATCTAGAAGTCAAAATACTTATTACAGAACAATGCGTAGGCGAAAGAAATGAGAGAAGAATTCACGAGAAATAATTATTCAAAAAAATTCAAGACTCATTTTACATGAAAATGATGATAAAAACATTTAATTTTTTTTAAAGATGCAATATCCAAATTGGAGACGGTTTAATATTTTAAATTTGAAAATGTCAAATTAATCCTAAATATGTGTTTTTTATGCACTTGTTTGTGAGAATCAGCGAAAATAAGAGAATTTTTAATTTTTTTATTCACATTTGATGACTTTTTATAAATTTTTTTAACAAATTGTTTTTATAGGTGATAATGAATCTTCGGTTATATGCTTGATTTAAAACGCAAAGCCACGGATGGCTCGAAGACACTACGGGTACAGAGATTGTCGGCCACTACGGGAGTTAATAAGTTGAACTTATTTCATTTTTATTTAAGCAAAATAATGAACCAAAAATTGTACGAATTGCGAAGAAAACCAACTTTCTTCGAGAAGAAAGTGACAATTCAAGTGTTTTCAAGAATGATATACCAGATGGTTCGCCAAATATTATCAGTGTTTCATTGGAAAACGGAGAAGAATTGAAAACTTATGACAAAACATTCGAGTTTTAAAATAATTATGAATATTGCATTATTTTACTAACTATTTGAAGATCAATTTTTTGTTGTCTGTGGTGCTTGTACTATATCAAGAATTGGGTAGGTTTTCACGCCGATTTTTATTTAACTCGTAGACTCGACTGAAATAAAAACGTTCTAGACTTTAAGTTAAATAATAAAGAAAAAACGGAAAATGGTCACTACTTGCCGGAAATAGAGTCTACGAGTTAAGATATAAACGTGTATCAATCAAATTGATTTTGGAGTGTTATCAGCTTCAGACAGGAAATGATAAAGATTTTANATTTTTGAAACTTCACAGTGATTTCCTGAACTCACAATGGACAACAATGTTTCCTTATGGAAAAGAAATTTGGGAATATCTCGACAGATTCTTCAAATTCGCTGATTTAGAAAAATACACTGAATTCAACACCGAGGTAACTTGTGCCAAATGGAACGAAAAAACTTACCGATGGAAAATTATCTCAGTATGTGATGGAAAGGAAAAAGTCGAAGAATTCAACTGGCTTATCAGTTGCGTGGGCGGATTGCATAGGCCAAAATATATTAAAATCGATAATGATGAAAATTATAAAGGTCTTAGAATTCACACAGCGGATTGGCCAGAAAAATTAGATCTTACTGGTAAAAAAATCGGAATTATCGGAACAGGAGCTTCGGCTATTCAAATTTTACCAAAATTGATAGAGCAATGGGTTTATTTGATAACAAAACAATTTAGAAAAACACTGAAAATGTGAAAAAAAAATTGAAAAAAAATTTTTTTTTCAGAAAATATTTTTGAGCAACTGCAGGGTTCAATTTTAAGGGGGTAGCGGGACTTTTGTCTAATAATTTATGAGCAAACGAAAATTATTGAAATTTTAAATATTTTGAAAAATCTCAAAAACAAAGAATTGTGTAGAAATGCCTTAAAGAAAAGCGTTCGTAATTTTTTTCGGAAACCCACAGTTATTCACAGTTTATTCAATAATGACCAAAATGTCATCTGATGCAATCAAGAGTACTTTGAATCAAACCTTCGATAATGTTGAATAAAAAATCTTCCACCAGATTTTTGATATTCTGGCTTTTTCCGTTCAAAAATACGTTTTCTGATGAAATAACTTAAAAAATCATTTTTTGAGGATTTTGTTAGTTTTCTGAACGTTTCCATGGAATCTGGTGCAATGTTCAAATACCACTACCCCATTAAGTGAAATTGATTTACCTGGGGTAAAAAAGTCATTTACTTACAATTTTTGGGATTGAAAAATAAATTTTATTTTGCAGAGTTGATAATTAATTATTGATTATCAATATCCTAAAAGTGAATCTGTCTGATGCCAAAAATAAATCTCATACAAAGAATTCAACGATCAAGGAAGTTGTTCATTTTCAACGGACTGCTGCTTATTGTTTTCCTCGGAACCAAACCAACTGTGGTCCTGTGTTTAAAACCATAATCGACATATATCCATTCGGAATTTTATATCGTTGGATAAGCCTAGGGTGCAATCAAACTGGTTTATTTAAACCAATAGAAATCTAAAAGCTGAGCCAAAATGGTTCTCGCAGCCATTGTGTCTGGTTTTTGAGCTCCCCAAATTAATTATCGATTTAAATTCATGTAAATTTTATAAAAAATCTAATAAACCCCCGCATATCCTTTTCCCAAGCTAAGTCCATCTTAAAAATGCTTACTATCGGGTATAAGCCGACGTGTTTCGAATCCACACTAATCGTGTTTAGTGATGTCTTGAGTATGATTATAGGCAAGGGTGCTTGATATTGGGACCGCCAAAGTTGATCGGTGTGTAATCACTTTAGCAATCACGAAGACAACATTAGTGGTATTCGAACACGCGATATAGAGCAGGGCTTCCTAACTGCGGCGGCTATTTTTGGAGACGACAACATTTTACACTACGCGCGGCAAAGCGCTTTTGAAAGCTCTTTTCAAAGCTCAAGATTAATTCGTAGTGTGTCAATTAGACGGAGGAATATACAGTATGTAAAAAAATTGTTCGAGACCAAAAGCTTCAATTTCATTGACACACTACGAATTAATCTTGATCTTTGGATAAAAAAGCACGAACACATCTTTATGTTAATTATGTCGAAAGTTTCAGTAGTTGTCCTCCAATAACAAGCCTACCTTTATATTCCTGCTAAAAATCCGCCTTAAGGGGGTGGTGTATGTTAATTTCGACATTNTTGGTTTGGTACTAAAGTGGCAAATGGAATCCCGAGATTAAGGATAGATCTTTCATTTTGTTTCCTCAGAAATTCCTCATCTTGGCCGTACAAAGCCTCCAAAATGTCAAAATTCACATACACCACCCCCTTAAAGGCCTCGGTGCATTTTGACAGATTTGCACTTTTTCAATTTTTTTTGTCTTGACGGGAAACTTTTTGCCACTTCAAAATTTTAAGATAAAAACTTTTTCGAAAACAAGTTGCCACTTTTCAGCTTACTTTGTATAATCTGAATTTCTTCAGATTGATTATTTTTACTTTATAAATCGTCTTTTGAAAAAACACTCAAAAAACGCGCGATTAAGTCAAAATCGAAAATTTAAATTTTTGAAAAAAGTCGAAAAAACCGAAATTTTAGCACATCGGAAAAAATAATTTTTTTCATGAGTTAAATAAAATAAATATAAAACGGTCGACAGGTTGACTTACCAATTGAGCAAGTTTAATAAGCATCGTTTAATTGAGCAAGTCTCGGTGAAATGAAAATTTTTTAATTCTTAATTAAAAAGGGCTTCGATGGATTTCTCCCAAACTGTATTTTCAATCAAATAAGTATGATTCAGACTATAAACAAGAGCGAAGAAACGAAACGAAAGCATATTTAAATAAAGTGAAAGTAGCCATTCCCAATATTGTCAGCTAATGATTCCAAAAATATTAGTTTGAACATTTTTGAACAAGAAATGAGAAAAATTTTCAAAATATTTCTAATTATTTTTGACCAAAAATCACTAAACCATGTCACATGGTTTTTCAAAGAGCATATAAAAAATATGTGGTCACCTAGTCGAAAAGTTAAAGTAGCCATTTTGTGGAGTTTTTTNCAAGTCTCGTTGAAATATTTTTTTTAATTCTTGACTGAGAGGGCTTAACTTTATTTCGCGCAAACCGTATTTTCATTCAAAAAAGTATGATTCAGAGTATAAACAAGAGCGAAGAAACGAAACGAAAGCATATTTAAATATAGTGAAAGTAGCCATTCCTAATAATTTCAGCTAAGGATTCCAAAAAAATAAGTTTAAGAATTTTTGAACAAGAAATAAGAAAATTTTTCAAAATATTTCTGATTATTTTTGACCAAAATTTTCTTGAAAAGTTAACCTTTCAAGTATAATTTCAGGTCTCTATGATGTTCCAGTGCCGAGAATAAAAAAGTGCTCTCTATACCACCAGGTGGTGTCGGGTGTCAAAATAGATGGTGCCAAAAATTTTCTCTTGAAAAGTCAGCCCCATATAAATATTTTTAGGTTTGGATTATGAGTAGTTCTCTTAAAACCGCAAATTACCGGTGTTTTCTGCTGATTACCGGTNTTTTTTCGTTGATTTAAAACATATATTGAAAAAAAAATTTTGAACGAAAAATAAAGCATTTTTTCATAATGTTCGGAACTTTAATCGAAAATTTCTCATAATTTGTCGAATTCGAAAAGTTTAATTAGAACTCAAAATTTTCTTAAAAGCCATAAATTATGGCCCATAATGCAAAAATTTGCTAGTTACAAAAGCTGCCTGGATTATGTAACATCACTTTGATGGTATATTGATGGTATATACGAAGCGTATTCTTGCGGCATTCAAAATTTTGTTGTCGATTTCATTTCATAAAAAAAAAAGTTCGGACAAAAATTTTTTTCAGAAATTTCGAATTTTTTCTAACTGTTTTATGCTGTCATTTTTGAACTGTTAAATTAAAAACCATAATTTTTCTTGCATTTGGTAGCAAAGATTACAAATTGTATGAATAATTTAAAAAAGTTTTATTTTTCGAAAAAAAATTTCCACAATTTTCTTAATTGAGAAATTTGAGGTAAGCGACGGAGGTCTATATCTCGAGATCTACACATGCTACGAAGCTAATTTTTGAGGCATTCGAAATTTTGTTGTCGATTTCATTCCAGAAAAATAAAAAAAATTAATCTGGAAGAAAAAATTTCAAAAAATTTGGATTTTTTTTAAGTATTTT
>SCLH01063157.1:0-20003 GCA_004367855.1 Oikopleura vanhoeffeni
TATGATGAATTAGGGTATTCTTGATAAAGTTCAATCTCTTTATTTGATGTGCATGGTTGATTCGAACCAATATCATTCCTTATCTCATTTGTACTAGTATCATGAGCTAAAATATTTTTGAAAAATTTTAAAAATAAATATTACATGTATTATTTTAAACGCAAAAATTGAATGTTTCAAAAAATGATTTCCTCATAGCCTATGACTCATAGGGCAATAATCGAAGTCTGCAAATATTATGCAAAAAACGTAGATTGTGACTAAAACTAATACACACTGTTTATTACTGAAAAAAACTTTTAGAAGTTCTTTCTCCGGAGCATCTGCTCTAGATTGGATTATTTGGTATTGTCTTTTCGATGGAGTCATTTTTTCATTGGTAATAAATCGGCTGAGTCGAAATGAATTTTTTGAAAAAAGGTCATTATATTTTTGTGTAAAGGTCATTATAAATTTTTTGAACAAAAAGACATTTTGAATTTTTTGAAAAAAAAAGTCATTAAATTTTTGAAAAAAAGTCATTATACTTTTGAAAAATTTTTGAAAAAAAAATCATTATATTTTTGAAAAAAAGGTCATTGTGCGAGAAATGGGCTTGAAAAAACAGGTCATTGTGTGAGAAATGACGAAGTTGTCATTGTGATTTTACCCAAAAAAAGTCATAATGTTTAAATGATCTTAAGTCATTGTGCAAGAAATATCAGCTTGTCATTGTGCAAGACTTAAGATCATTTACCGTCAAAATGTCGTTAATTTATTGGCTGTTATTGAATATTCTTGGACGGAAATTTTTCTGGTTTCAGTCGAATTGAATCAAAAAATAAGTAATTTTTATTAACAATGGAGCTTTAATTGCAAAGTAGAGTACAAAGGCCCTTACCAGGCCCTTACCAGGCCCTTACCGTAAACCAAGATTTTTGATATAAGGAGACAGTTTTATCTTCTTATCTCACCTTCCCCCGCACCGGTTAGCCATCATCACCAGAATTGAAAAATTTTACTCGCAGTTGACAGAGATGGTTTTAGTCTCACGTATGTTTCTTCTCATTTATTCTTATCTGCCCGTTATCGACCCTTTCAGTCCAGTTGGAGAAGAGGGCTTTTTCCCCCAGCAATTCCAACATTCTACACCCACAACCCCCTTAAATGGTTACGATTCTGAATTCTCTCAAATCAAATGGTGCTAACATATTGAACGGAAAATTTCCACTGTATTTGAGTAGATTTGAATTATTTTATCAGTATTAGAAATTTTAAGAAATGACGTTTTTAATCTCACGTGTTGTTTTCGTCCTTAGAATATCGTCATTAATCGTTCAATATTGTGATTATTTCATACACTCATACAATTACAAAATGAAAAAATTGCAAGTTTTATTTATTATCAACTTTAAGCCCTTATAAAATAATGTTGTTTATGATTTGCTCAAACAAATGACCGAATTTAATGTTATTATGTTGAAACTTGAAATTTGTTCAATTTTGTATGACATGATAGTATTGAACGAATCATGACGATATTGAAAACGCCCTATTTGGAAATTTTGAGTTATTCATGAAAATAAGTCAAACTTTATAAGGCAGTCACTGCCGGGCAGTGGCAGTAAATATAATGCTGAAGGTCCAGTCTTTAACGCTACTAACGATTCCTTATAATTATTTCTTTTAAGCTGTTGATGAATTTTTTCAAGTCAAAGCAAGTCGGGCTATAATTTCTTGGAATATGATTGTCTTCGATGGACAAATTGAGCATTTCTTTGGAAGTTGAAAAAAAATTGTAATTGTTTTGTTGCTTTTCCAGCTCAATGAAGGTAACATATGACGGATTGGGATCACTAGGCCCCTCAGTTCGCGTTCGATTTTGACCCGCTTTTTACCAATAAGCGCACCAGATTTTACTTTTCTGACCAATAAGAGCTTCGAAAAGAAGTTCAACCACAAGCGCGAGTTGAGGGGCCTGGTGATCCCAATCGTAGACAAACTCAAACGAAATTCGAATCGTGTTATAAATTATAATTCGAATTGAGAAAATCGAATATGCAAAATATAAAATGCCTCTCAGAAGTTTTCTTATTATTTTTTAGATTTACTAGTTGGTCCGCTTTTAAAGAGTTTTATGATCAAGTAAATAACTTTCTCAGAATAAAAAACAGTGTGTTGTTTAAAACTTCCTGGCATATAAACCTTGATGAAGCCATATTGTTTAGAAAAATAAAAATTTTAATTTTTATCAGAAATATTAACCTTAAAACATTTCTGAATAAATTTGACGTCACAAAATTGTCTCACGATGTTATCATCACAAACACATTTGTCAGATTAATTTTGAGAATTAATTTGATGAATTATTTTTGTACGACAAAGTAATTAAGGTTGGGTTGCATTTAAGTAACATCGTTTGTTTTCAACTAAGCTAGACGTTCACTGGATGACGATTACATAAGAAACTACGTTCTAATAATTATTCTGTTTAATTGCCTAGTCGAATCTTAGGGAACCTGAATTCCCCTTATTTTTATCCGATTATGTTTTAATCCACCGATTTTTCATTTTCAAATAATCTGTTTTTGGCTCAATATTCTAGAATTCTGCGCCCAATCGCGTCCAATTAAGAAATAAACATCTTTTTGTCAAATTTATAAGAAATTGAAGTTTCCAAAACATAATACGCTGTAAATTAAAGGACAAATTGATGAAAATTAGGCGAATTGAAAATTAAGCGGGTTAAAATAAGGCGGAACCAACCTTGTATTCATGAGCAAAAATGTTTATTTTTTTTAACTAAAATTTTGACACAAAATGCTGGTGAGGGGAAAAGTTTATTAAAAATACTATTTTCGAATTATATATTTTTTAAATGTTTTGCTAAGAAATGAACCGAAAAATAAAATCTAAAATTTTGCCCAACACGCTTTAACTGTAATTATTCAGCCATGAATTTCCTCAATTCAAAGATTTGAATTATTTTGATTTTAAGAGAGATACCACAGTTGTTATTTATGTCTTGTTTAGAAAACTAAAAAAATTCAAAATTTTGAATTATAAAAAGATGTTAAAAACATTCACTGATTAAGGATTTCTTATTTTTTTTTCTTCGGAAATGCTGAAATTAAAAAAAATGTAGATTTAATATATTGTTGTTGATATAAAGCCGCAGAAAAAACGATTAATTTCTCATTATTCTTCGGATTGAGCTTTTAACCAATTTTTAACTATTTCTCCCTTTCCTTTTTTTGCAAAAATTGTAATTCGGAACATGAAAATTTGACCAGTCCGAATCTCAGATATTTGAAAATACGACAGTTTTAATTAAATTTGGTTCAACTTGCGTAAGGAATAACCATGCGTGGTCAATTATTGTGGTTAAGGCCCTTAAACATTTCTAATATTTATAACACGGTGGTTAACCACGTACATAGTCCAACTCATTTCCTAAATCAAGGAAATATGTTTCAGAAATTCCGATATGACTTTTCAAGGATATAATAAATGAAGAAGATTTCATAAGCACTAAAACTGACATTAATTTCGGACATTCTCAAAATTGATGGAAATTGAAAATTAATTTTCTGCGATTTTTTCCTTTTTCAAAAGTTAAAAATGACATAATTTTCCCCGTGATTTTGGTATGACGTTTTAAAAATTACGATTAAACTGACTTTTCTAAATAATTGAAAAACAATTTATAAATTTGACATTCAGTATCACACAAAAGCAAGTAGAGTCTGAATCATTATTCAGTTATTTGGCGTTATTAAGCACTTTTGACGATATAAGGTTTTTATTAATTTCATAGGGAGTTTCACAATTGGTCAAAAATGAAGTAAAATACCGATATCTGTATAATAACGTTTTTCCACCAAATGCAATAAAAATTCCAATTCAAAAAGTAGATTTGGAAAATTTATTTCGAAATATAACGTTTGTCATGACGCAATCATACTCAATTGGGATGAAAATGCTTACGAAGCAGCTAAATTTGAGCTAAATAACCTTAAATTTCGTTTGTGTTTTTCCGGCGATTTATAGGGCAGACGATATGTGGCCTCTCTTTGCACTAGCTTTCGTCTCTATAATAACTTTGATCACTACTACCTACAATTCGAATTCACCAAAATCTGTAAAAATTCGTCAAAAATGTGCAGTCTTAGATTTAAGAATTCCACATAACTTATTTAGAAAGTGACGATATTATTTAAAATTCTTTGTACTAAATGCAAGCCAAAATATTCATAACCAAAAATGTATAACTCCGATCTAAACTGTATCGTTTAACATGCCATACAAATTTTGCATCATATGAAAACTTGGGTCAGTAATCATACTTTGTTTCAGTCTACATTACTTTTTAGAATTACTATCAACAAATCGGTCAAAGTGTAAAAAATTAGGAAAAAATATTTGAGGAAACATTTCAACCTTAAATTTGATTGACAAAAATTTCCGAAAATGCTCATTTTTGGCAAATGGGTTCGATTTTTTTCAGAGTTTTTACTTGATGAATCGAAGTGCCCGTAAATATATGAAATCTGAGCTGATTGATTTTTGCTGTTTCTACCTAATAGTAAATGGTTTCACAAATCGTCTAATGGCAGAATAATCAACTTCATAATTTGTTTTCCTTGTACATTCTTTCAAATTATTATGGTTTTTTCATCAAAAAATTAAAAAGTTGGAAACTATTTTCATTTCAAAATATAAGAATTCTAGATTAAAAATAAATGTCAAAAAAAACATTTTCTGTTCAAATAAGAATGCCGCGATCTGTCCCATTATGGGAGTTCGCAAATAGCCAATCAATAAATTTCGGGACGTAGATTTCAAAAAAATTACTGAAAAATTCCCAAATTTTTTTGTTAATGCCTTTTTCTGATCGATCAAAAATGAACCAATCAGAAACAGAGATTTGAAGCTGTCAAAATATTTGCCGTAATTTACAGATTACAGTCATATATTTCATTTTTCGGGTTTTTAATTTGAAATTAAACTATTTTTAAAGAAATGACCAATGTGACATAGGCTATGACAAATACAGTACCTTCTCGACAGTTCGATTTCCTTACAATTTAACTTTTTGGGTCGGAGTAGATTGTTAACTACCGTAATTCATTTAATACTTCTAGTGTTATGGTCACAAATAAATTGAACATTTTTTTGTTTATAGCTGAAACTAATGAAGACATCAAACTCAATTTTCAACCGTCATAAGCAAGTTTTAGTTATTAAATATTGTCACCAAGTAAACGCCTTGTATATTTGAAAACAAAGGACGCTGCTCAAAAACTGTCTACTTTTAATAGATTTATCTTACAGAGAAAAAGTTCATTATTTATCGAATTTTATCCAACAAGCGTATTTGTAATATCATCACCGTCACACCCATTTTTTCGAGAATGACGTCAATATTTAAACAAAAATGTTTCGAGGTTAATTACTGATTCATTAACAGGGGGCGATATCGCCGACTTTTCCTAAAGGAACCTCCGCAACGATTTTTAGCTCAAATACTTCAAGTGCCAATATCCTTTTCTCAACGGATCTTTATCTCAAAAACGTTTACTGTCTCTATGGCACGTGTTCGAATCCCACTAATGTTGTCTCACTAATGTCTTGAGTATGATTAGAGGCAATGAAACTTGATATTGGGACCGCTCAATTTGATCGGTGTGTAATCACTCAAGCAATCACTAAGACAATCACTTAGACAACATCAGTGGGATTCGAAGACGCGCTATAGAGATAGTAAACGTTTTTGAGATGGAGTTCGGTTGGGAACAAAGAATATCGGCAAATGTGTCAGTGGTGCCAAAAATACCCGATATTGCCGAATTTGCTCCAGATTTCTTTTACAAGTTACTTTGTGAGGCTCACAATGTGAGCATCATGAATGACGTCATTTTCGAGATTGAATTTCGTAAATTAATTTGTTTAAACTTTTATGGCATCGCGTTTGGAAGTAAACTTAATTATACGCATTTTTGTGGTTCATTTCGTTCGAACCTACAAAGAAAATGCTTCAAAAATTGTTCGACATTTGACGTTATTTCGAACACTCACGCGTTTTTACTATTTGGGCTAAAAATTTATTTCTGTCCGCATATCGCCGAAAGTGCCCATATTGCCGAAAATGCCCATATCGCCGAAAGTGCCCATATCGCCGTAATTGCTCAATATCGCCAAGAATTTTTGGCAAAAACATTCGGCGATATTTTGCCCGCCTACAGTCACTTAACCCTTGTGAGCATATAAAAAAAAGTTCCGCCAAGGCACCAGAGCCACAATTGTGGCTCTACTTTGAATGTTGATCACAGAAAGCTAAAGGCAGTTGGAATTTTAATTTTGTCTCCATAAGGAAGTTGAAAGGTCATATTTTTGCATTCAACATTTCATATTCTAGAATTTTAATTTTGAGTTCTAGAAAAACTAGTGATAAAAGCAAGGTGTACCATATCACGTGATACACGATCACAGTTGTCTCCACAATTTTTATCTCTGTCGAAAACAATGCACAAGAATCTGGCCTACGTCATAGTTTTGTCCGCTTTGATTTATATCTCATAAATCAAAAGTTATTTATAAATAAGTCAAAAATTTTGATNGAAGTTGAAAATTTAGATATTTCACTTCCTAAGAAAAATGTCTGCCCCTAGATACCAATAAATTTTTATTTTAACTGTTATGCATGCACAAAACACTTTCTTAAAAACTGGCTAATCTCACATTTGATTTGTATGTCCAGTTCCGAAATAATTTTTACGGAAGTGAAACATAGGCTCAAAATCCTGATAAATCAACTCCCCGTAATGCCGGAACAAAACATTCGAAAAAAAAATCAATTATTTTCTTGAAACCGAATCTAAATTCTTTATAATGTATTTGAAACAAAAGATTCCTCGATCCAGTTTTATGTCTTTTTTTGACGATTTTAGGTATGCTGGAGCCACAATTGTGGCTCTGTGCTCACAAGGGTTAAAGTTCATGAAAATAAGTTAAAATGGGTCGGGGTGAATGTTAAACTTTTGTTTTTTATCTAATTGTATAATTAGAGAAAACACAACGCGCCTATCGCTACAAAAAACCGGTTTTTTATTTTCTGTCATGCAGTTATAAATCGTCATAAATACTTCGACCATAACTCTTGGTTTCTGAAACTCAAACTTACTGGTCAATTGACAACCACCATAACGGCTGGCCACCTTCCGTTGAGTAATATTTCTGTGTTATATAAAGTCGCCGTTCTGCACGTTTACTATCAAGTTATGTTTTGCCTTATTGAATAAATAAAGAAATCTTCAAACTTTGTAGTCTCTTAGTCAAGATAGCAGAAAGGCTATTATGAGAGGCTCCAGACAAATTTGATATTTTTTCTCTTGATGATAAAGTTTTTGGCACTGCGGATTTATTGAATGAAATTTATTCGAAACTAAAAGTCCTTATTTTTTCGATAACAAAATAGGATTATATCATTTACCAAAAACCATCGAAATAATATGGCATCTTACAAAAAAGTTGTTCTTGAAGAACTGCGATTTACGTGATTTTCATGAGTAGTTTATTCTTTGTTCAATAAGTGAGTATTGAAAGAAACAACTAATTTTTTTAACCGGTGATGCCTCCTGAAAGTTTGCGCTAAGATTTTCCGTGAGATATGTTATGCTGAAAAAACGTTCAAAATTTTATATTCCACGTATATAAGCATTATTTTGAAAGGTTCTGGTATATGTTTATTTGAGGTTTCTAGGTCAGACTTCAGTCCCCGCTAAATCGCCTTAAAACAAATTGACAAGCGCAAATCTCATAGATAATTATAACTCGGATAAGCCGAAAATAAGCACTAGTGAATTTGATCGTCATAAACCTTAAATATAGAGAAGAAAAAATTGTAATTTTTTAAAAAAAATGTTAAGAAATTGATCGAACTTGTTTGACAAAAATTTTGAGGAAAATTAGAAAAAAATTACCAAAGTTGAATATAAAATAAAATATCGCCTCAAATTGCCTTGCATTCCGGTGATGACTTAGGCTTGACAGGTCAACTCAAATTAACAGGAAAAAACCACAATATAGCGCCTTTAAACGTGGATTATTCCACTATATCCCTTTATCACCTTTTGGTTAGAATGCGTAGCCACTACTCCTTTTAACGTGTGATTTTAACGTTGTGGCTACGGATTCTAATCAAAAGGTGATAAAGGGATATGGATCATAAATGTATTCGCGAGATTTTTCAAGGAAGGTATCATTTCAGAAAACAAAAAAAAGAGAAAATTGTCAGCAGTTGCTTTCAAAATATAAAAATTATTTGAAAATTTTATTAACCCAAAAATGAGTCAACAGATTTCAAGACGTTGTCTGACAGCGAAGAATCAAATAGAAACCATAACTGACAAATATCGGTCTATGGAACGAAACAGCACAATTACTGGTAGTATCCAGATACACACCAACAAAAGGATGTCACATTTTTGCTCCCGTTTTAATTTTTCGTAGAAGCTTATTTCCGCCGATAAAAACGATCAAATAAGGCAAACACCTACGTCTTTGCTGAATTTAAACGTTTTGATCGACGGAGGTAAGTTTCTGCCTGAACTAAGAATAAGAACGAAAATGTGACATCCTGTAGCTGGTATGTATCTGAGTTACAATCGTGCTGCCAATTCATATAAAAGTGTGAGAAATCAGTGTCGAAAATAGATGAAATCTAAGCTGATTAATTTTTGCCGTTCGTACGTTAATTCACATGATAACCACTGTTCGAGATTTAAACGTCAAATAAATATTAACCCATTTTTTTGAAAATATATTGTAGATTATATACGTGGAATTCGAACGTTCTTTATTTAAATATGTCTTACAAAATACCGAGCCAAAATTTCAGGGCTTGAAGACATGATAATTTCATAATTTTTATTCTTTTAAAGGCACTCATACTTACGTAAGTAAAACGTAGTAGTCAAAAGACATAATATCATAATTCTATCTATTTTTAAAACTAGTAAAAATAAGCAAAAGTGACGTGTAGTTGGAATTCCGTTTTGGAATTTAATTTGCTTTCAGACCCATAACTTATGTGACATAAGAGGGTGGTCGTCGCATTTTGAGGGTTTTGAATAGCCAATTGTCGCAAAAGTACAAATCGTTGAACCAACTTTTACCACTCTTTGATATATTTTATTAAAAATCTTGCATCCTTCAAAAAAATCTAAAGTGACAGATAGCTCGACCAATCAGAAACGTGCTTACAAAACTGACGGAATTATTTTTTCAAAGTGTATCTCCCTGATATTTCGTGGTTTAACAATGATTCATGATTTAAATTAACCGGACAGAACGTGAGCCGACCCATATATGAAATGTTTTTGGAATTTTTTATTGATTTGGCTTCAGAATCATCATCAAACGTTTTTTCGCACCTAGTTATACAAGGGGGTCATAAATACCTGCGTTTTTGGAGTGATTCGAAGCCAAATCAAAAAAAATTTCCGGAAAACTATTAATATTGGTCAGCTTACGTTCTGTCGGTATATTAAACATGAAACATTGTTGTTCCTTGAAAACCCAGGGAAAGAATAAACTTTAAAAAAAAAATTCGTCACTTTGTAAGCACGTGTTTTTTTAAGATGCAAAGATTTGTTAAAATATATTACGAGAGTGGTGAAAATTGGTCGTACGATTTAACTTTGCGACAATGGTATTGAAAACCCCTTAAATGCGACGAACCACCCCTTAATATTAAACGTCAGGAAGAAATGAATCGGATAAAATTTTTTTGTCACACAATTCATGGCAAAATTATTCTTAAGAAATCAGAAACCCTTGAAATTTGATTGCAAAAAATGACAAAATACTGTTATTTGAGAATAATTTTAATTGCCAAATTTTTCAAAAAAAACTACCCACCAACAATTTCATGGGTTCACGAATACTTGGGCCAAGAAATGAAAAAACGGTGAGGTGTTCTTAAAAGTAACCAAGAGGATATACGTATAGCGCTTGTTACAACCGGACAAATTACCGTTTTGGCAATTAAGAGACGAGGTATTAATTTTATCGTTATTTATTTACAGATTCTCTTCAACGGAAAACAGAACTGAGGGGACAAAACATCATAATGTTTTCCGAGCAGTTAGTTTCGCGCAACCTAATTAATCTCAGAGAAAGTTGCATAACTGTCACGGCTGACACTTCACTAGCCCTCCACCAATTTATTAAATAGATTTTGCTCTTATATTTGCTTTAGTTAAAGTTTTCTACGGCGCTTCGTTTCTTTACCGAATTTCGAGCAGGAACCACTAAAATGGAGATTTTATACGTTTTCACGGCGCTACTCGGCCTATGTTAGATTTATTTAAAAACGCGAGATTTCTTGACTCTAAAGAATCATATTGCATCTATACCTTTTCCCCAGAGAATTCAGAGCTAGGAGTACCAGAAGTTCGAGACAGTGTTTTGTTCAAAATCGAATGGTTCTAGATTTGAAGTATGCGTCCCCTGGGAGCAAAAACCCGTTTTCCCACAGAAGAAAATGTGGCAAAAAATCCGAGTTGAATAATTTTGATTTTTTTTAATTTGCATCATTTTGCTCAAAATTTTTGAAGTTATTCCTCTCTTTTTTTGAAGGATCGGAATTCCGACAATTGGCGTTGTCCGATCCACTTTTCTTTTCACGATAAAGGGATTCCAAATTTTTTGGCATAAGAATTCATTTAAATAAGACGAAATAAGCAAAATTTCTTTATTCAATTTATTGTTTGCGAAAACTTTTTTTATTTTCACTTTAATGAAAACTTTGGCAATTTGTTTAGAAAACTCATTTTTTAATTTTTGTTTTTTGTCAAAAATAAGTTGAAAAGGTGCCATAGTGGCTTCAGCAATTACAAAATTAGTAGCAATTTTCTTCAGTTTTGAGGAGTTGATAGCTTAGTTTTTACTCAATTTTCCAGGAATTTGTTTAAGAAATTCATAATAAAAATCAATTTTCTCAAATATGAGACATGAGAGTTTGTTCATTTTTTTTATAATTTTTACAGCCAATTAGAAACAAATTTTTGTTTCAAATCTGAAATATTTTTATTTTTAATTTGCAACTTGATCGAGTCAGAATTGGTTTGAAATGTTTAACAATTAATTAAGCGGTTCCTTAACGAGGCTAGCATCACCCCTTCAAAAAGGAAATTATAACAAAAATATGTTTGGCCCAAAATTAAAAGTTAACTTTTTTTAATTTGATGGCTTTTTAATATGCCTTACCGCGTGGGATTTGTTTGTTTGATTTTTCAACTTGCAATTAAAACCTTTAAGGAATTTTCAATTAAGTTGCAATATTGAAAAATTGCCACGTGGGCCTTTTTTTTTTAATTTTCTCTATTTTCTTCATAAAAAAATTAAATGAAATTATTTATTTTGCTAGCCACAGGTTCTGGTACCAATTGTTACAGTTGGTCTGGGAACCAACTATTTAAGGATGTTTATGGGGGTTCTAGGCTATGCAAACATAATACGATTATTTTATTTTTTCATAATTTATTTCGTGTGATCCTATCTAGAGCTTAAAGCAGAATGAGGGACGAAAACATAATAATGTTTTCGAGCAGTTAGTTTCGCGCAACCTAATTAATCTCAGAGAAATTATCCAACTTATCCAATTTTCTGTAACAAGCCAAAATTCTGGGAGATTATTAGGAATTGCCGACCTATTTAGAGCTTTTCCAGTCCTAGTACAGCCTGTTCTCGAGTTTGAGCATCTTAAAAATACTGAGCCGCTTTGCGTGACTTTATTTGATCTAAATGCTTTATAAAACATTGTTGGAATTTAAGTTATAAAAACATAACCGGTGGTTTTGCCCTTCGCGATTTTAATCAATAATGGCAATTCGTGTACCGGAATCAAGATTTAATAACTCGGTATCGGTACAGATAAAATTTTCCATTTTTTCAATGATTATCGGAAATGAGAAAGTCTTGTATTCTTCTAGAGCAGATGTAGCCACTAAGCGCTTTGAGCGCATGAATTTCGGCCTTCTGAAAGATAAAGACCTTTGAAAGTATAATTATTGAATAGTCATAAGTAGCTAACTACAGATGTCGGAGATAAATCAAATATAAACCGCCTTTTCAAATGACCTAAAAATAAATTACTCATTTTGTACACCTTTGAGTTAAATTTTCAAAACATATTTTTTAAACTTTGAATAGATTAACTCTTTTTTGACCGTGATTTAATCGGATCTAGCCGTGATCTGATGCAATCTTTTCCAGATCTAGCCGAGATTTTGGTGAGTGAATTGCTCTCACACTGAGATTTTTCAAAGTGATTAAATTTTACTGCCTTTCGGTAGTGACACTACCGTAGTGTGTATACCGAATAGCAGTTTATTACTGCCTTTCGGTAGTCAACCTACCGAAAGGCAGTACTTTTCAAAATTGCACTTTTCGATAGCAACCACACCTGGTGGTATCCTGTGGTTACTGCATTTCGGTAGTCAGCGTACCGAAGCGCAGTACTGACTTTCGGTCGACCCCCGAGAAAACAACGTGGCGTTCAATAACGACTAAGTCGATTTGGTTCTTAGATAGCTCAAACTGAGCAAAATTATTTCATAAATATAAACATTAAAAATTGATTTAAATCGGACCAAGTTTTTTTTTATTTTTTTAAGATTACTTAAATTTTTAATTATTAGTTNGGACAAATCTCGACTCGGTTGTTTTTACTTCAAAAGAACTAAGTAAGAAAATTGATACAATTGTTGTGGAAAAATTAAATATTCAATTTGATGATTTTTCGACTGTTTAACCTCAATTTTTAAAAACCAAATTGATTGGTCAGACATTTCTTTCTATATCCTTAAATAAACCGCGTACAATAACAGAAATATTGTTTCTTCGTCTATTTAAAATCTAGTAAAGTTACCAAAAGTGACGTGTTCTTTAAATGCAGACTTCGAATTCAATTGATTTTGAGATATTTGATAGTAAACGTTAGGAAGGATCTATCAAAATAATCATCAGAAATGGATAATCTCTCTCACGACCAAAAAATGTTTGTTTGGTCCTCCCTTAATATGATTTTTCTGATGATAAAATAAACTTAAACTTTATTTCTTCCTTAGAATATTGAATCATTGACAATTCCATCAAATTAGAAAAAAGGTACTATACAGAAGTCTATATTTCCTTTTCATACTTGTGTTAATATCTCGGCCCTGATTAGCAAACGTATTGTGCTTTTAAGTAGTAGGGTCGGGATATTAACAAAAGTGAAAATAGGTCATAAACTCCCCTTAATATGTCTCGAAGTGTTGTTACACGATTCAAGCAATTTTTGTAACTTTTAAATTTTTGCTATACTGCTTTTTCAGAAAATTTTGAGTTCTTAATTCAATTTTTAATTTGTTACACATTTAAAAATATACTTAAGGATTTAACGAAGAAAATCATCAGGATGTTACATCCTGGATGTATACCTTTTTTTTTAGGTGGTCACAATTTTGATATTTTTTTCAAAAATCATGTATTTTGTTTTGAGTTTTGGTTTTAAAATGTTGCAATTTTTGAAAAATTAGCATTATTTTGTTGTTTCAAATTTTAAACTTTGATTTGCTGAAATCTTCGTCCAAAAAGATGGTGAACGTCTACTTTTTCAAAAGATATCGAGGTTAAGATAAAGTGCTGTTTTTTACACTCATATAATATCAGTAATATCCATTAACAACCTAAATAATATTTCCGAAAAATTCATCGACCAATTCGGAAATTTTTAATTGAGAAAAAAATGTATTCCATAGAAATTTTCAAAATTGTCAAGGCGACTGACGGTCAACTCAAATTAATTATATAAAATAAAATATTTTGTCCGATGTGCTTATATACATGTTTTTAAGATTAAAAAATTATGAGTTTTATAAAAAATAAATTTAATAAATATAGAGGATGGTCCCATCCGTAACCTGCAATCATAAATTATTTGAAAAATATTTTGGCTCCATTTAGACAACTTTTATCTAATAATACCTTTTTGAGAGAGTTTTTTTAAAGATGATTTATAAACTTATAATTATGAGATTAATAAAAAGAAACTTAACAAAGCTAGCGCAAAATATAGACTTTTTAATTTGGAAAATATTTATTCGAAATTATTAAAGTTGGAAAAAGTTTAATATGAACTGACCAACAAATTTAAAAAATTTATTTTTAAGCATCGACTTCCTGAATGTAGCGGTCGGCATGGATGGTGTTTTGAGAAGTGATTTACGTTAAAATGATCAGAAATTAAACAAGAAATTTCATTGCAAAAAAGCAAAACATTAATAATAGAACTGAGTCAATATACAGGTATTATATAAAGAAAAATCGAATTTAAAAATATTGGATGAACTCGGTTTGATTCACAGCTGAGTTGGGTATTTACGCTTTTGAAGCGTAGATTGTAAAAAGTATCCTCAAAATTCTCTTCTTGTTTACTATGTTAACTAAAGATTAACTTTGTTCGAGGGTAAATTTAGCATACGCAGCTAAAAATTTCAAAACTTTTTATAAAAAACATTCTGGTTATTATTTCCGTTTACCCAAGCAAAATACAGTCACTCCCATCCGCCTAGACATATCTGATAGTGGATATCTTTTAACGAGCAAGAGAGATATTTTCTTGTTTGGTCTGGTAAATTGGTACTACTCAACATACATAATGTACTAGACCAAACTCGAAAATATCTATATTCCTCGTAAAGGGATATGAATCTACGTTACACTCAAACTCGGCTGGAGATAAATTTCCTTGTGATATCATGAAACAATTAATTGATATTATTTATTGAATAAATACAATTAATTATGGAACTGAACAAACGTAGCATTAATTTTTCAAATAAATAATAGTACAATTTGTTTTGGAAATAAATAAGAGTACTATTGATTTTGAAAAAAATCAATAAGTTTGAAATTCAAATATAACTACTTTAATTTGAATTTTACTTAACGCCCTTCGAGCTAAACGTTTACTATCTCTATAGCGCGTGTTTGAATCCCACTAATGTTGTCTCACTGATTGTCTTGAGTGTGATTATAAGCAAGGATGTTTGATATTGGGACCGCTAAATTTGATCGGTGTGTAAGACAATCACTTAGACAACATCAGTGGGATTCGAACACGCGCTATAGATAGTTAACATTTTTGAGATGGAGTTCCGTTGGGAAAAGGATATGATACCAAGCTTTGCTGTTTAACCGAAAATAATTCTTCGGATATCATCGAAAGTTAAACTTATGAAATTTATCGCAAAAGTTAACAAAAGTTCTTAAAAATTGAAATGGTACTATTAATTTCTTAAGTCCTTTCCAAAGTCCGGTTAACTGATTACAAAACTGGTAAACTCGAAATTCTAAAAAAAAAAATTATTGCTAGTATGAACCATGCTAAAGGTGTAAAATAAAGTGAAAAGGATTCGAAGCTGTGTGTGGTTATTCTTATCTTAAATAATCTTAAAAAAACCGGTTCGTTTTAAAGCGCCGGTCTAAAATTTCCAGCACCGGGAATTTACCACAATTTAATTTTGTCTTTTTTTTTGTTTCTAAGTTTTATTACAGAGATTATTTTGAATTTGAGAAATTTTTCAAAACGACACTCGGCATCTTTCTGAAATTGATCAAAGTTTGAAATAAGGCAATTAAAAATATTTTTTTTATGAAACTCAAATGATACTGCACCAGAAAAACATTCTCTACAAGATAGCTTAAAAACATGAATACCCATTTTGGACCTTTAAAATTTTTATTTTTAATCGTCAGGATGTAATATTTGTTCGTATAAGAAAAACAATCAATTTCATGCTACGAAAAAGCTTTAAATTCAAAAATCCAACGAGGATATGATTCATTAAACAAAAAAACATTTTAAAACGAAACTCTTCCATTACACATCAAAAAATTTTATATACATGTATATGATTTATGATATCCTGCAGGACCAAATTGAAGCCAAACTCTGAAAGCTAATTACTCATTCCTTTAAAGTTTTGTTTCCACAAAAAACTCAATTTAAAGGCTGTTCATAGATAATTTTTAACGTTAAATTATGCTAAAATGCGACTGTTTTAAACAGTTTGTTTATTTGTAGCAAGAAGTTTAAATAAATCAAAAATATCAATTAATTCGAGTTACGTGTTAATGTTTTGCAGGAAATTAAACAGGTCTTTTTATTTAATTTATCAAACTCAGTTTGATTTGAGTTTGGTTTTAAAATTTTTTTGCCACTTATTTATCTCAGTTAATAATAAATTAAAATAATCTAATTATATTTTATTTGAATATATATCCCCTTGTGAATAGGATATCCCCTTGTGAATAGGGGATATATATTAGATAACAGAAACGATTATTTAATGTTGCTCTAAAATTTGGTTATTCTTTTCTCCAGAGTAAAAAATTCCCAATTGAGCTTTTGTTTATTTTGGTTCCCAATTTAAAAAAACATTGGCTGTAGTACAGCCGCTGTACATATAAAAATTGCGATTTAATTTATAATGTTTTAAGCGTAAATCTAATTCTCCGAAGATGAAATGTTAAATAATTTGTCAACGTTCATTCATAAACACCATAGATACACACCGGAGACAAATTCCTCAAAAAAAGAGAATATTAAGGTAAAACATAATCATTTTCATCTTTTCTATAAAAATGAAACACTATTATTAAAGTATGATAATCACAAGTGTAATAATCATAAATGATGTACCCTTATTCGTACGCACCCTTATCTGTTTGATGTACCCTTATACGGACGATTCTTTGTCGAGATGAAAACGCTTATAAGCCTACAATTTTTGACCGAGCTGAAGTGTGCGGATAAGGGTCCTCCCAGTGTATTCTATTTCGTTCGAATTATTTTTTCGGACATAAATTGAAAATACCAAAAGAACCAAGAAAAAATATAATAAAGCATTTTATAATCGAAATCGGAGTAAGAATAGTGACAGCAATTCTGATCATTTCTAGCTTTTTAGCATCACTTGTAAATAATAGCTTCATCATTTTGTTTAAATGTTTCGATCAAAGTAGAAAATGTTTGTATTAAAGTTATGCGTGATCAAAAACCTTAATTACGAGTCAAAAATTTATTTTTAGATTAAATATTGCGAGTATTTCTTATTGCAGATTTATGTTAGGAAAAACAATTTGTGGAAGAGTGTATCAAGTGTAAAGAAAAACCGCTCGGTCTATTAAAAATTAAAATCGCTTGGTTCATTTATAAATAAAAATTGGTGAAATAATTTGTGTTTATTCAGTATAACTGTGGCTGGTTTCTCTCATAAACCAAAAAAATTTATTTTTTTATCATTATTGGTCAAAAAAATTAATTTCATTTTTTTCGTCCGCGAAGATGAAAAAACGATTTGTCAAAAAATAGAGTTCATATAAATATCATAAAAATATCATCTCCTCAAAATATCAGGTTCTTGTATCAATCATAAAAAGGTTCATGAGTTATAAAACATTGTTAATTCTGCCAATTTTTTTTATATCGCGAAAAAAGTTCTTTTTTGGAAAGTTCCGAAATTACCAACAATTATTCGACATTTTTTTCGTGTTAATTTGCATTTATTATGACTTTTGTTTGTTAACAGGCAGCAAAAAACAGCGATTTTATTACTACAATACCGTATGTACTAATTATCCTTATAAATTTATTTTCAAATCACCGAATGAATCACTGCAATTTAAGATTTGTCAGCTACTTATGTGTTCAGGAAACCTGGTCACAAATTATATTTTTGGATATATACCCCGCTTTCGAACAAGAAGAGTCTCAAAGTTTTTTTTCGAATGTAAATACGGGAGATGAACAGAGTTTTAAAGAATTGCGATTTATGGAAAAATAAAATTCGTTCAGCTTGGCTTGTCCATTATAGGTTTTCTCAGAGAGACATCTATCATTGTGTGTTCATTCATCAGGTCCAAAACTTCAGTCTTTAGAAGTAACAACAATAACAGAAAATTTATATCCGTTTGTGTAAAAACACATAAAGAACAATATATAAAAATTTCCAAGATCATCTGTTTTATGTTTTTCTTGAAACCCATAAATTTATCAGAAGATTATTTTTTTATTTTTCTGATTTGAATTAAAAAACAGAACTCAAATCAGCGTATAAACTTGTAATTGAATTTTGTTTTATTGAGGATATTCGGTAATAAAAATATCTGTATCCATGATATAACAAATCCTTTTTATGCTTTGAAATATATAATTATCAAAATTATAGATGTGTTTGAAAACGATTCAAAGTCAATTCTCAAGACTGTCAAAATGAGTTGTGTTTAGTTAAAGAAATAAGTTTTTGTCAGAGTTGAATACTTCACGCAAGAGCAACGTGTTTCACGAACCAAAACCCCTTTATTCCATGATCAATATTGTGGTGAGTAAGCAAAAAGTATCAAAAATTATCCGAGCAAATTTCACGGGATTAAGGATTGTTCGGACATTCTCAGGTTAAAATTACTATATTGAGCCTTCACTTAACCATTCACGTCGTGAAAGCCTGAGATATGAAGAATAATTAAGTTTCAATTGCTTAAAAACATTTCACCAACAATAACAAGTGACTAAAGACTCACTTTATTATTTTACTGCGGTTGAGAAGTTAGTCAAAATGGCCAATTCAGATAATAAAGCTTGAAGTACAAATATTTGAGACGATTTTTTTGTAGGTCATTTTACCACAAAAGCACGTATTTTTCGTAAAAATTACGGCGAAATAAGAAACTTTTGGCGATATTGGGACAGAAATAATTTTCGTTAAGAAATACGAACCGCTTTCGAAATGACATCATGATTAAAAACGTTTTTCAATTTAATAAGGACGTTTACAAGTTTTTCAAAGAAGTGAAATACAATAATGTATAAAATCACTAACGCCACCAAACACAACCAAATAAAAGTACCAAAAAAAATGATTTGAGAAATTTAACCTTGAAATATAACGTCACTCGTGAGTCATGACTCATTTCAAGTGGGTTTGAATTAAAGCTTTCAACTTTTACGCGATTTCTGCAAGTTGAATCCTTTCTAATGACGTCATGATAGAATTCGTCGAAAATGCAAGATTTTCGATATGAGCACTGGCAGAAATTCAGTCAAAAATCGTTTAATGCTAATGCGTAGGTTTACTTCGGCAATATATGCAAAGTCGGCGATATCGTGCCGGCGATAAAGGGCAATAGCTGTGTGTTGCTTGATTCGTTCGGTCCTCCTTATGATGTAACATTCTAACATTAAGTAAACCAATCTAAATTTACGACTTAAACGACCTAAGTTGAGTAGCATATTAAATGTTCAGCTAATTTTTTTCATGGTCCCTTTTCTTTTAACTTTGTTGACTAAGCAAATGTGGAAGTAAATTGGCCTTATAAATACATTTTTTCTTGAAGTCTCTGCGATTAGTAAATTATTTAAAAACATATTTATCTAACGTTTCGATTTATTCTTATTATCAAAGATATAAAATTTTTTATAAAAGTTTCAAGTCCAACAATAAAGTACAGAATACTAGAATTTTTAATTTTTGTGCAGAAATTTAAGANCATAATGACACTTCCCCAGAATATTTTTGGTGTCTGTGTTCTGAAACACGCTCGTGGAAGTGGAGGTTTAAGGGGTGTTGATAGTGATTTTTGAGATTTCAGAGGCTTTGTACGGTCAGACAAATGCAGACTGGGCATTTTTGAAACATTCATTAGGAATATCTATCTTTGATCTCGCGATTTCATTAGATTGTTTAGTAACACTCTCACCCACCATCTGGTTAACCGGGTTAAACACGAGTCCCTCAGCTTTTTTTCAAAGAAAGAAGGATCCCAGAGCTTATATCGGAAAGTTTTGAGATTTGGTGAAAATCCGGAAAATTGTCTGAATTTTACTGTATAGGAGTTTTTTTCGATTTTTGCCTCAGGGGTCGGCAATCTGGTTGAATGTGCCGAAAAAGGGTGTTTTCGACGTTTTGATTAAA
>SCLH01063157.1:20024-41069 GCA_004367855.1 Oikopleura vanhoeffeni
AGATAGCCGATTTATTTTTGTCTCATAATGGAGAATATAGTGGTTGTGTTCGTGGCGAGTTTTGTAGCTGTAAATAGTCGAGCATTCTTGCCTTATCTTCAATTATGAGAGGGTGGAAAGGAAGGCATAAACAGGGTTCCAGTGGGGGGGTTATAGTGACTGCCAAATTGTTGTCATACGAAACCGTTGTCCAAAAAACTGTTTGCCATAAGAATATAAGGACTGCACCAATCATTAAAGTCTTTATATTATCAATGTTCGTTGATTTTTGATGTTTTGCTCCCTCCGCTACTCAGATCGAATTTCAAGAAACCACAAATCTAAACCATGCGACTGTTTTTTCTGATTCTAAATATTTATTCGGATTTGTTATTTATAGCACCAAAAGCCATCACGAAGCTGTGCAGATTTCGCAGCTGAAGATCAGCAAATAATCACCTTATTCTTAAAAATCATAAAACAGTCTAATTGGTGCAGCCATGATGTCTATGACTCCAAATTGTTTTCATAGGAAACCTTGTCCAACAAACTGTGTGCCATAGAAATATAAGAACTGTACTATAATTTCAGTCTTTATAATATTAATTTCGTTAATTTTTTATGTTTTGCTCTCTACCGCTACTCAGATCGAATTTCTAGAAACAAAAAAGTCAACCATGCGGACTGTTTTTTTGATTCTAAATATGCATTCAGATTTGTTATTTATAATACCGAAAGCCATAAAGTAGCTTACCAAGCTTTGCAGCTGAAATCAGCAAATCATCACCTTATTTTCTTTAAAAAATCATAAAATAGTCAGATGATGTATTATGACTCCAAATTTTTGTCATAGTCAACCTTGTTCAACGAACTGTCTGCCATGAAAATATAAGGACTCTGCCATCACTTTTGTCTGTATAAATTTAATTTCGTCGTTTTATCATGTTTTGCTCTCTACCGCTCCTCAGACCGAAATTCGATAAACAAATAAAAAACCGTGGGAACTGTTTTTACGATTCCAAATATATTTTCAGATTTGTTATGTATAATACCCAAGGTCAGAACGGTAGCCTTACCAAGCTTTTCAGTTTTTGCTGTTCATAAAAGAATTAACGAGTTCTAGACACGTGACCGACTTCAAATTCCGGCTCGCTGGTCTCATTTTTCATGCTTAACAAAACGTACCAATTTTTTTTTCAAACATTCGAAAATTTCCTCAAAAGTGTGTTCCCTATCTTTGAAATCAACCATTATTCAAATCTTTGTTTGTCGTATCGAAAATGAATATAAATTTATTATTGTGACTATTGATGTTAAACTGTGAAATGGTTACAAATTACTCCGAACTGTTTACAGTCAAACTAACCGTAGGTTTTAATTATTCAAGAAAACAGACACATAAAATTAACCAACTGATATTAAATATTTAGTCGTATCATGAAACTTTTTAAATTTATCGTTTTTTGGACCACCGTTATTTCTGATAATTTTGCAGGAACTGGTTATAAAAAGTGTAGAGAAAATGAGTCATTTACAAAGTTTGCAATAGAGCTTAATTGTGGAGGGTTTTTGGCGGTAAAGATGGGAAGTTACTGTACTTGCAACAGGAATGCAGTGCGAATCAAAAAAAGAGGAAACTGCATTTTGAAGTTGAAGGAAATACCGTCTGAAACAGGACAGTAGGAAAACTAATTTTTCGAAATTTATATAAGGTTGTTCAATTTTGAATAGAAACTGTTCAACAGTTCATTGAAATAACTGGGAATACTTCTCAAATAAGCTCATTCAGAGCTCATTGTTCCGATTTGTTTTGGCAACAATTTTTTTGACCAAATCGAAGTTCGTCGAATCCGATATGGACCAAGTCGATTCGATCTATTAATGACGCCTTTTAAAAGTTATAAATGGTCTGAAAAGAAAAAAAAGTATCGATCTTTATATCCCCTATTCACACTTTTGTTAATATCCCGGCCCTACTACTTAAAAACACACTACGTTTCCTAATCAGGGCCGGAATATTAACAAAAGTGTGAATAAGGGATATTATTTTGGATCCACTATGCACTTTTGCGCGCCTCCATACTCATCGCCTAACTTACGCAAACACATTTAGGCATCGTTATGTTCTTTTTTGTTTTTTTGATAAGTGAAGGATGAACTTGCTTCAAAAATATCTTTTGTATCCGATATTTTTAGCTCGCAAATTGAGTGCGTTAAAATCTAGTTTTCTTAGCTGGTATAAGATTGCAATAAAGTCCCTCTAGGTGCTTTTATAAACTCGAGGAATATGTGCGAATTCCCAAAAACTTGTGGCAAAATGCAACTTTGCAATGACAAAGAATTATTTCATGAAGGTTTCTTTGTCGAGCAAAAATGTCAAGATACTGGGGTAGCGGTTGTCAGCTTCGGAGGAGGTGATTTTATATACAAATTATACATGGGTAGACTCAATATCCCTTAATGTTTTTGTCAAGTAAATTTCGGCAATATTGGTACTTTCGGCAATATGGAGACAAAAATGAAAAACATGTGAATGCTCAAAATGACGTCATAATTTGACAGTTATTCGATTTTTCCACGGTTGTACAACCTTTAAAAGTAGTTTTATAATGGATTCAGATGAAGTTGAATACAAACTGTTTAGAATAAAGTACTCCGCCAAACGCAATTAATGAATAATTTAAAATATTAAAATTGAGAAATCCAATCTTGGAATATGACCGCATTTATGGCGCACTAACGTTATTTGTTATAAAAAACTTTTTAGTTTGTGGGTGCAGTGAGGGATTTGTACGCGATGGGTATAATGGACACTGTATGAAACCAGAAAACTGTCAACATCTAATAAATAAGCCAATCTCGTTGCCGATTTCATATGAAGAACCGGAAAAAACTAATAATGTTCTTTTGGAAAACCTGATTTTGTTCCGTCAAATCGTTGAAGAAGCAAAATAAAAAACTGCAAAACAAAGGCATGTTAGCATTGTAATAGGTTTAGTTTATCTGAAAAATAATAAAAACTTAAAATTTTCAACGAAAAATATCCCCTTTGTTTTATATACTATTCTATAAATTATTATATTTCTACAGTAGTATTTTGAGACAAATTTATTTTCAAGAGTACCCAACATTTCAATCGTTCAAATTGTGAATATTATCGACTAAATTCCGCTGGACCAAATTTTTCGCAGAAAGATTCAAATGACCCCAAGTCGAGCCTTGGAAACCTTTGGCACAAGCGCATCTTCCTGTCCAACCGCTCAAACACAGAGTTCCTTTTGAGCTGCACTTAAAGGGATTGTTGTTGCTAAATTAGTTTTTGCGAAGGTCAGTTAATTGAGAATTTCTTGAAGGTGGGACTGAGTAGGTGTCGCCCGAGAGTCAAAGTAAGAAACGCAAAACAGACGCAGATTTCTTAATTTTTGATCGTTTCTCTCAAGGCTTTCCACGGTTATTGTTTTGGAACTACTTAGGTGAATATTATAAAATATTGAAATTTATTCTATTTTGGTTCGGCCATGAAATGTTATTGTGTCATTTTTCTCAAAAATCATCTTCCTATTTAATTTTTAACAGAATAACCCAAGTGTCATTATTTAATTCGTTCGGTTATTGTCGTTAGTAATAACTCCGAAAAATACACTTGGGAAATAAAGCTATTTAAAAAACAAACCTAAGTTAATTTCGACTTTTACAATTTATGTCAAAATTTCAGATAATTCCGACATAAAACGTTAAAGGAGATAGTTTCACCATTTTGGCTTGAGTCCTCTTGTGTAGCTTATGTTTCAGGGAGTGTGTGCATACAAAAAAGTTTTGACAAATTTCCCACGTAAGCTAAAGGCTGGATCTACAAATTGGCTGATCTCAATTATATATTCGAAGCTCTGGTTGGCTTATATTTCAACGAGAAAAATCAATTCCAGCGACCAGTTAAGTTCACTCCCGGTCATTTGAAATTTAGGGTTTTTTTATTTTTTTGAAAAAAATCTCGAAAATTTTCGAAAATTGTTTTTTCGTATTTCTTTGCATAAAATAAAGAAGAATGGTACAAGGGTGCGGCGTGAAGTTGGAAAGTTTTTCGCCAAAAACTCCCAACAATACGCGTAATTCCAACTATACGCGTAATTCCAACTATACGCGTACGGCTAGGAAAATGTGCTCTGGTTGATCTATTTAAAGAGTATCTAGAGTTACATGTAATTGATTTAAAAGGTGGTAAGAGTAAGAATTTTTGGTGATTTTAAAATTTATTTTTCGTTACAAATCTTCTAGGATGTATAAATTTAATTTCATCGAAAAAAATGAAATAAAGTTAATTTGAAATAAACATGAATTCCAACAAGATTTATCCGAAAATCGTTAAAATGTCAAGGAAACAATGAAAATTAAAAAAAAAAAACGTATGCCACAGTAATCACTCTCAGAAAATGAAGAAAACTAAATATTTTATCTGAATAACTATTGGCCCACTTTCAAGGCTAGCCGACATTGTCTGCGAGACTTGAAAACTTGTTTTTAAACTTCTTGAAATACCGAACTTCATTGGTCAATCTGAACATGTTTAAAATAATGTATTTTTCATTGTCGCGCCGACCGGAGAAACTTGGTTTGAAAATCTGGTTTAAAACGCCTATATTTTAAGTAGTAACGTTTGAAAAAAACCCTTTCTTTTGCCTTCAACTATACGCCGCACGCCAGGAACGAATAAATTTATTTTTTAAATGCGTAGGTTTTTGCGAAGGCTTACGAAGGTTTGTGCGTGGGGTCCAACTATACACCGCACCCCCTGTATTTGATGTTTTTCATGGTAAAAATAAAAATGTTATTTAATGCGTTAAATTTCACGAAACTTGAATAGTGAAAAAATTGTATTTTTATATTCTCCAGAAGGCTCCAAATTTTATAATTGGTTAATATAATCAATTAANCTAAAATGCGACTGTTTTAAACAGTTTGTTTATTTGTAGCAAAAAGTTTTAATAAATCAAAAATATCAATTAATTCGAGTTACGTGTCAATGTTTTTGCAGGAAATTAAACAGGTCTTTTTATTTAATTTATCAAACTCAGTTTGATTTGAGTTTGGTTTTAAATTTTTTTTGCCACTTATTTATCTCAGTTAATAATAAATTAAAATAATCTAATTATATTTTATTTGAATATATATATTAGATAACAGAAACGATTATTTAATGTTGCTCTAAAATTTGGTTATTCTTTTCTCCAGAGAAAAAAATTCCCAATTGAGCTTTTGTTTATTTTGGTTCCCAATTTAAGAAAACATTGGCTGTAGTACAGCGGCTGTACATATAAAAATTGCGATTTAATTTATCATGTTTTAAGCGTAAATCTTATTTTCCGAAGATGAAATGTTTAATAATTTGTCAACGTTCATTCATAAACACCATAGATACACCATTTTCTAAAAAATGACACACTATTATTAAAATATGATAATCACAAGTGTAATAATCATAAATGTTGTACCCTTATCCGTACGCACCCTTATCTGTATGATGTACCCTTATATGGACGATTCTTTGTCGAGATGAAAACGCTTATAAGCCTACAATTTTTGACCGAGCTGAAGTGTGCGGATAAGGGTCCTCCCAGTGTATTCTATTTCGTTCGAATTATTTTTTCGGACATAAATTGAAAATACCAAAAGAACCAAGAGAAAATATAATAAAGAATTTTAAAATCGAAATCGGAGTAAGAATAGTCACAGCAATTCTGATCATTTTTAGCTTTTTAGCATAACTTGTAAATAATAGCTTCATCATTTTGTTTAAATGTTTGGATCAAAGTAGAATACGTTTGTATTAACGTTATGCGTGATCTAAAACCTTAATTATGAGTCAAAAATTTATTTTTAGATTAAATATTGCGAGTATTTCTCATTGCAGATTTATGTTAGGAACAACAATTTGTGGAAGAGTGTATCAAGTGTAGTCATGACTCATTTCAAGTGGGTTTGAATTAAAGCTTCCAACTTTTACGCGATTTCTGCAAGTTGAATCCTTTTTTATGACGTCATGATAGGTTTTCTGATAGGTTTTCTTCCGCAATATATGCAAAGTCGGCGATAAAGGGCAATAGCTGTGTGTTGCTTGATTCGTTCGGTCCTCCTTATGATGTAATATTCTAACATTAAGTAAACCAATCTAAATTTACGACTTAGACGACCTAAGTTGAGTAGCATATTAAATGTTCAGCTAATTTTTTTATGCTCCCTTTCTTTTAACTTTGTTGACTAAGCAAATTTGGAAGTTAATTGGCATTATAAATACATCATTTATAATGTTATCCGCAATGAATTGTATACAAAAAGTAATTGAATTGTAAAAAAAATAAGAGGTGAATTAAACTCAGCTGACTGGAGTCAATATAATTTACTCAAACTATAAGTTAGTTTAATTCAGGCTTATTATCGTTAGCTGAACCACTATAAATATGTTACAGCTCTGTAAAATAATTTTTATCTATCTTAGGAAGTATTTGAGTTTTAATTTTCGAATTCGCTAAAATTTCAAAGAAATGTAAAAAATTGAGAAAATTTTTCGAAATTGAATCAGATTTTTCTATTGACACAGAAAACCTTGGATAGACCTTCTAGCAATCCACGTGAGAGATTTCCTCTCTCAAATTTATTTTTTAATTTTTTATGTCTGACTTCACAGCAGCATTACGGACAATCTATGAGAGCGCGTTGCTGAAAATTTTGCTTTTGACAGAATTAATTGCAAAAAAAACAATGAAAAGTTTTGAACGAAATTTTAGAAAACAAGAATTGTCGATAAAATTAATTTATTCAAAACGGGCTCTGATTGATTAAAGCTATCTTGAGGGAAACTTTTTTCTGGTCATTTTAAGACCCAAGATTTTTTTCTGGATTTTGAGATGTTTAACTAGGTTGTAAACCAGCGGTTAATCAGGTGGTAAGTTGCTTTGGTACTTCATATTTTGATGAAATACCTAGATTAAGGAAATATCTATCATTTGTGTTCCTCAGAGATGTTTCATCACAATTGGTTTAGCCGTACGGAGTCTCCAAAATCACTGCCACGATTATCGCAATTACTACGCTGCAACCAGAAAATATTCCCATTAATATTTTTTCCAAAAATATCAATGGTTTTCATAAAAAAATGTTAAATTTCACATAATAGTTTTCTACCATGGACAACGTGAAAACACTCGGGATCCCGATCAAATCCCGTCCCAGTCCCGACCAAATTTTCAACTTCAATCCAGATCCCGATCCCTGTTCTTAACACTGGTTTGTACTGCTGCTCTCGAGCTTGACATAAAATATTAAAAGACATCAATGAAAATTTAAGGAAAACATAGCTTTTTAGTGTTTTCGGGAAGAATTATTTTAAGTTCCTGTGTGAGCGTACGTTGGATTTTATGAGATTACTATGAATGCTGAAATGATTTTAAAGACTGGTTTATAAGTTTAGCAAATCTTTGGGATTTCGGCAAACTACTGAGAAACCTTGTCGAAATAGCCTAATTAGTGACACTCACATTTTTAACAGCAATACTTATTCAGAAGAACAACTCAAAATAGGTTCACGCTCTAATAACCGGTATTTTAACTTATCACTCAATTGAAGGCTATGGGTCAATAATAGACCATAACTTATGGTCCATAAATTATGGTGCAAATAAAAAAAAATTCGCAACAATAGAATTGAAACAATAAGGCATGCCTTTTTAACTTCATCAAAAAGCGAGAGAAATAAGACTCGGTTTTTGGTCGGTAAAATAACCCACGTGAAAAAGACTTCCTTATTTAAAAGGTACGTTTTCCCCAACTGAATTGTAAATTGAAAATTTTGTGAATTGTCAGCATCATTTTGATGCTGATTTGGTTGAGCAGTACTTTGCATAAGACTCCCAAAAATAATTAGCCAGATACTTATTTTCATGTTTTTTTAGTTAAAATTACGATAATTATTCTGCGAAATAATTAACACAAAAATTCGAGGGTCCCTGAGTGTGATAAACACGATATTCAAGAAGTTTTATGTACGTAATTTTCGGCAATTCGATAAACAAATTATGTTTCGTTTTACTCAAAAAGCTAATTTGCACAGTGAAGCAACATGATTTCAGAGTTGACGAGAGCCAGATGGGTAACTTATCTTCAGAATTTGGAATGATTATTGGAAAATTAAATCAGAATGTTTATATGAAGAAAAAACTTAAGTATGCACATAAAAATCTTTACTTTTTAAGTAACTTTTCTGAAACACGCAACTCAGTTAACCCTTGTAAGCGATTAAAAAAAGTTCCGTCAAGGCACCAGAGCCACAATTGTGGCTCTACTTTGAATGTTGTTTACAGAAAGCTTAAGGCAGTTGGAATTTCAATTTTTTCTGCATAAGGAAGTTGAGAGGTGATATTTTTGCATCCTAAATTTTATATTCTAGAATTTCAATTTTTAGTTCTAGAAAATATACTGAGAAAAGCAAGGTATACCATATCACGTGATAACGGTCACAGTTGTCTTAACAAGTGACTTTTTCGTCGGAAACGATGCACAAGTATCTGACCTACGTCATCGTTTTGTCCGCTTTGATTTATATCTCATACATCAGAAGTAATTTATTAATAAGTCAAAAATTATGATGGAAAAATCACGATTTTCTATTGAAAATGTTTATTTTTTCCAATTAAAGCAGATTATTCTTCTTTTTTTTATTATTTTCAAGGTAATATGGAAATAAAGTACAACTGTTGACAGCTTTTGATTGCTTAAATTCACTTTTATAATAATTTAATTTTTTCATGGGAAACTTGAAGTTGAAAATTAAGGAATTTCACTTCCGAAAAAAATAACTGCTCCTAGATACCAAAAATTTTTATTTAAACTGTTATGCATGCACAAAACGCTTTTCTAAAAACTCGCTAATCTCACACTTGTATTTTATGTCTAGTTCTGAAGTAATTTTTCAGGAAGTGAAACATAGGCGTAAAATCTTTTTACATCAACACTCCGTAATTCTGGAAAGAAACATTCGAAAAAAATTTCAATTATGTTTTCAGAACCGAATCAAAAATTTTTAAAATGTGTTTGAAAGAAAAGATTCTATGATCCCGGTTTTTGCCATTTTTGAATGATTTTAGGTATTCTAGAGCCACAATTGTGGCTCTGTGCTCACAAAGGTTAAGTCGCTATCATATACGAACAGATAAATAATGTGTTCCGGTAATACTGGAAATTTCCCGATTGAAATTGAAAATCGAATTCGTGGAGAAGACGGTTAATTGTTCGAATTCAATTCTCAGAACTTAAAGAGTTGAAACATCATCACAATTATTTTGTGTAAGTAGCTAGCATGACGGTGTGAATTTATCCAAAAACATTATGTTAAGTTGAAACCCCTTGAAAATTAATTATATATATATTTGAGCGCCTAAACTCGTACGACTCCGAATTAGCCAAACTACATTTGCCAGCACACCATTTAATCGCATTTTACGACGCTTGAAAACTCATGTAATGACAAGATCGAATTAAGAATTTAATCGATAATACTTTTGAAACAAACATGACGTTTGTAGCCTATTGGATTGGTGTTGACGATGACATAGATGTTACAGTATTCACAGTAACTCTATGTTTGCAAAATTTAAAATCACAATAAAACCTGCGTCATCTGTATCAGAAAAAATCTAAGACTTTTTCCGCATATCACGATAGCCCAAAATGATCAACGTGAACCGTAGTATTTAACGGAATAAGGTTGGTAAATATAGTAACGTTAGTTGTTGCACAAAAAATTGCTTTAAATCGAATAGTTTTTGGAAAGAAAGTGACAGTGGTTCCTTAGGAATTTTAAGACTTGTTTCCCATACACCAAAGTCAAAAGCGATCACGATGACCTGCAAATGGAGAAAATAAGGGTTTGGTGACAGTAAACAAATAGCGATCGAAATTACGCCGAAGAATTTTTGGGGCAATAAAACACCGTAATTTAAGAGGTTTGACACAATAATAATATTTCCAACACAACGGTCACGTGAGTCTTCATTTCGAGAATAAGGATTTATTATATTACAATTTCAACACGCTTATTTTGAATGCATTTCGCAACCGATTTACTCCGGACATTAGTGTAATGAGAAGAAAGTCTTAAAAGGCGTCTGAAGTTCATCCCCAATGTTTTTGATTAATTCTGAGAAACTTGCTAAATTACCTTTAACTCGGTACAATGGTTTCTTGATAATCAATAATTAACCGATGATTTTTTTAATTCAAAGATTATCTGTCTTGGTATATTTGTCGAAAAATTGCCTCACGTTAGACTACGAGCATTCATAGAAATCAAGACTTCCGATAACATTAATACACATGAAATCTGAAGGGTCGCCTACGTGCGTAGGCGTCATTATGTCTCGCATTTAATAAGATGAAGAAATAGATATTAAGAGTCTTCACTCGAGAAATTTGCAAAGAAACATATAAATTATTTTTAGACGCAAGCTGCAGAAGAATACATTTAAAGTTCTAATAAAAGTAATGCAAATAAAATGAAGTGTAGATTCATCTCATTATGCAGCTTTTATAGGGCGAGTGACAGTAAATTTCGCAACATTTGTTTTCTTATCCGCATTAAACCTTTAAATCGTTAAACATTCAATTCTGTCATTTATTATTTGTATAGAAAATTGTCTGAATATATTTAAGCTAATGAGAAAATGAATGTTGATAAGAAACTTTGTCATATGGGCCGATTTAAAAGTGAGGCCAACTGTTGGGCTAAAATGCGACGCTCTGGTACAGATCATGAATGAAAAGTCCACGCAGTTAAACGAGTGCAATGTACAAAAAATTGGCATGCCGAATTACGTGTTTATTAAACAACAACAGGGAGGTAACTTGAGCGTTCACAGGTATGGATGACGTATATATCAATTGAAATTTGGCCTAATGGAAATACTGGGATGAATCATTGGGAAACCGATCTGAAGGCTGAAAATGAACCCCCCAATCGATAGTATAAATACGAGCAGCTGATGAATTTTGTAATGCACAAGGTCAAAATAAACATTTAATTTATTTTATATTCAGTTCCTTAAGAAACAAATGTTCGACTCGGAAACTTTTAGAAATTTCTTTTAAAACATAGTGACTGTCAACAAAAAAATTAATCCTGGAAGTGTTACCAATAACGACCTCAAAAACTCAAAAAAATTTGTTCTCTATAAATAAAATAAAAACTAGAAAGAACAGAAGATTTAAAAAAATGGTAAAAATCTAAATAAAAGCTAATACAAAGTCCGTTCGGACACTCGAAGGAGCCTGTTCACGTCAATCAAAATATGTTGAAAGTTAAAATAATGAAATCGAGCCATTGATTTTTCAATGATTTCTAGGAAAGAATACAAAAACAAAACAGAAAAAAATCCGTAATTTTTCGACATGATGACAAGTGGGTTATCTCTTTCGTCCAAATACACAACAAATAAGCACAAATCGATATTTCCTGAAGAGAATGCTTATTTGAATTGAAAGAGAAATGTCAGTGTGAGAGCACAAATAATATAATGGTTTTCGAAACGTTTATTTACTTCATAACAATTGGACAAATTCAGTCCTATCTAATGATTAGTCAAGCCTTCCTAAATAATAATTCAGGTTAATTTCTATTCGGCGAGAGAGACGTGCTTGTTGCAGTCCTTAGTCTGATCATAAATGATTCGTCATTCAAATCAATTTGATAACTCAAAGATAGTGAATTTATGCACAGTTAAAGGGGTGGTCCGTCGCATTTTTAGCGGTTTCGGATAGCCAATTGTCGGCACAAGTGTATGTAATTATGTATTAATTTTAGGCTCAGTATTGGAAAGAACCAAGGCAACCGATGTTCACGCAAGTATCTGTAGAAAGAAAGTACAAATCGTGACCAACTTTTACCATCTCTTTGATATATTTAAAACAAATTGTCCTAACACAATACGGGCTCGTACAAAGTCAGACAACGTGCTTACAAAAAGTGACGATAAAATTTTCTAAATGTATCTCCTCCTGAGTTTTTTAAGGTTTCACAAATGATCAATGTTCTTAAAATAACCGGACAGAAACGTGAGCAGACCGTATAGTATAACATAAAGTCAAAATACTGTTTTTGGTTGATATCTGAGACAAAACAAAAGAAATTTTCCAAAACTGCAACACTTGGGGTCTCTCACGTCTGTACGGTAATACACAATCAGAATCATTTGTACTATAAAAACTCAAGAGGAGTCTACATTTTGACAAAAAAAAAATTTTCAAAAGATGTATCTCCTCCGTACAAGAACGTGAGCAGACCGGCAAGTTGAGTTCGACAATGTTTGAAATGACTAAAAGTTTCCCATAAAACGAAAAAAAAATTAAAGAGTGAAAATCTTCCAAAATGCACGGACCCCCTTAGGGGGACCCCTTAAGGGGGTAGCATCAACTCGGCAGACTTGAGTCAATTTAACTTACGAAATTAATTAGCTTTTTAACTTTTTTGTGCTTATTATCCTTAGCTGAACCAGAATTAATGCGCAGCTATTTATAATAATAATTTTGGTCTATTTTAGGAAAGATTTGGGCCCAAACTTTTATTTCTGAATTCATAAAATTTTCAAAAAATTTAAAGCATTATGAAAATTTTTCCGCATTTTTGTCCAAATTTATTTTTTATTTTTTTTAAATCTGTTAATCAAATCAAAAAAATAGCCACTTTAACTTTTTTCATACATGTCTACAGATTTCCTGACAGTTGAGAAAATCATAAAATCTGTATATTTCATCTTCTGTCGAATTTTATGGAAATATTAAGAAAATTTTCCGAGAATCAAGTCAAAAATTTTCAATTTGTGGTTTTTCGAATTTTCAATAAAAAATCCGGTAGAATCACTTATTTAATTTTTTTGTATCTATTAAATACCCATATGTCAACTTATGAGTTGGTCGCGCGATTTCCATTTCTAAACTATAGATGAAATTTTTATCACTCGGCTGTTAACTCGATAAGTGCCATTTGGCACTTAATTTTTTAAAAATTTATAATAGTTACAAATTCCAAATAAAATTGTGGGTGTAACAAGCACGATTTCTAAAGATTGTAAGATCATTTTTTAATATCAAAACGCAATTGAAGGTCAATTTTTATCTAAAAAAAAGGTTGTTTTTTTCTACTTTTTGCCACTTTTGACCATTTTACATCGAAAAGGTTTCATATCAAATAAATTTTAAAATACACAACAAACAAACCGGACTTTTAAGCGCATTACAGCCGACAATGTCTGTATTTTATTAATATCGTATTAAAAAAAATCTATGGTCGGGTTAAGTCGGAAATGGAGTTCCAATGAAAAGTGGTTTTTAATATTTTTACAGATAGTTGGTTGTGTTAAAAATTTAAAAATATAAACGTTTGCAGGAATGGACACTTTTATTGATGAAAAAAATTAAAAAAATAAATTTTCACATTTTTTTTCCGTCATATATCGCTCTGAAAAAATGTACCAATTTTCCGAATCGATGCCACCCCCTTAAGGAGGTGGTCGTCGCATTTTAAGGGGTTCTCGATAGCCTATTGTTGCACAAGTACAAATCGTTGGACCAACTTTTACCTCTCTTTGATATATTCAAACAAAAATCTTGCATCCTAAAAAACAATCCAAATTAACGGATGGCTCGTCCAATCAGAAACGTGCTTACAAAAGTGACGGAATTATTTTTTAAAAATGTATCTCTTCCCTGAGTTTCAAGGTTCAACAATAATTCATGTTTTAAATTAACCGGACAAGACGTGAGCAGATCCCCAAGTTGAGTTTTGGAAAAATTCTTTGATTTAGCTTCAGAATCACCAAAAACAGTATTTTCACCCTATGTTAACTAGAGAAAAATACAGTTTTTTGGTGATTCTGAAGCCAAATCAAAGAATTTGTCCAAAAACTCAACTTGTAGGTCTGCTCACGTCCTGTCCGGTTAATTTAAAACATGATACATTGTTCAACCTTGAAAACTAAGGGAAGAGATACATTTTGAAAAAATTATTCCGTCACTTTTGTAAGCACGTTTCTGATTGGACGAGCCATCCGTTAATTTGGGATGTTTTTTAGGATGCAAGATTTTTGTTTAAATATATCAAAGAGTGGTGAAAGTTGGTCCAACGATTAGTACTTGTGCGACAATTGGCTATTGAAAACCCCTTAAAATGCGACGACCACCCCCTTAAATGAAAAAAAATAGCCATAAACAAATAAATTTCAGTCAATATAATTTACGAAAGTAATACGTTGGTTGATTGTTTTATGCTTATTATCGTTTGCTTAGAAGATTAAAACACTTTCTAACACAAAAAAATTATAGCTTTAAATTGTGACTTCAATTTTGAAGATTCGTGCGAATTTTGTTTCTCAATTATTAATGAAATTAACAACACTTCTTTGTGACACCGTTTAATGCAATTTGGCACTCAAGTTTGAGAAATTTCATTTGTTCCAAAATTTTTCAATAAAATTGCAGGTGGCATATCTCTTATTTACACTTTTATAAATATCCCGGCCCTGATAAGGAAACGTAGTGTTTTTTAAAGTTGGAAGAGCGGGATATTAACAAAAGTCTGAATAGGGGATATGGCCCGATAATGACTCTTCAGCCAAAACGTCAATAAAAAAATCAAGGATAGAATAAAAATATCAATTTTGTTTCCTCAAAAGCTGTTTTTCTATTTAAATGACCATTTTCCGTTAAAAACAATTTGATATGAAGAAAATTTCACAATGTGCACAAAGCTTGACCGGCGTTCAGAAGATTTCACCCGGAAATATCTGTAGTGAATTTTAATCCTTTTAATTTTAACGGATCCATCTTCAGAAATTAAAAATATTAACGTTTGCAAAAATTAAAACTTCTATGAAAGATAAAAAAAACAATTTTTCTCAAAACGCACTAATGGTACCCATTTAACTGACTATGTTATTTCACTTGTGCATTTCACAAATAAATTTGCAAATGCGTTTTTATTACACTTCTCTTGAAAACACGCTTTAATATTGGCGTCACTTGGGATTTTAAAATTGCTTTACTTTAGAATACAAAATTGACATTTCAAAACAAAGTTCTTAATATCTCCTATTCAAACTTTTGTGAATATCCCGGCCCCCCTACTTTAAAACACACTACGTTTCCTTATCAGGGCCAAAATATTCACAAAAGTGTGAATAGGGGATATATTTGAATAATATCTTGCTTATCATATATTCACCATTCCTTCCAGCAAAAATTTCTGACGATTCGACAATACACAGTCAACATAGTGAAGTGAGACATTTTTGGTGNTGAGATTCGGGCAAGGGTGGTCAATAGTTTTCATGATATAGCAAATCCAGAGGCAGCAGCTGACAACTACTATGATTAAGATTTAAAATTCAAACAAAATATATTAACTATTATGACTGAACAACAAAAAATGAAATTGGGCTTTTTGAAAAATTTGGAGCTTCCGTAAAATTGTTGAAGACTAAACAAGTAAGTCGAAAAAATTTGTATGATCGAACAGCTTCAACGAATAAAAACAAAACTTCATCTCCCATCTGGTATTCAATGATATTTTCTTGGTGATTCGTGCTTACTTATTTAATCGAATAAAACTAACAAAATTGGAGTCGATTTATGAGAAATTGTTTCAAACGCTTTCTGTCGCGAAATTAACTATTTTTCGTCCTATTGGAGATATGTTTTTCTTCTGTTGATTTCCGAAGAAAAACAAAAATTATCTTAAAATATTGAATTCAAAAAATCTTTCTGATAACCTCAACACGATATTCAATTCTGGTAATTTAAATAAATTCGATAAATTCAATAAAAAAATATTTAATTTTATTTCTTTCCTAAGATCATTCCCAAATGCAACACGATGCAAGTTTCGAGAGCATAATATTTACAGAATTTGAAGACAGCTGAATTTGTTGAGATCATCTCTACTTGTTTTTGATTGGCATACGTGGTAAATTTTAATGAAAAAAGTAAGACTGTAAATTAAATATAAAATAAAAACGCTTGCAAGATTGGATTGAAAAGGGTTCGTTACTTTTATAAACGAACTAAAGACCGCTTAGCACTTTTATAAATTCATGAATTCTGTACTGAATGCTTTTCAGGTGCTGTCGTTAAGAAAATCCTGAGAAACAATTTCTTTTGATATTGGAGGAATATTACATCATAAACAATCAATATTTATTTTGGGAAACAGTTATAAAATTTCCTTTATCATGCAATGTAATATGACCCCTGGCGGAAAATTTGACCGATTTGGGTCGTATTTCAAAACTTGACCCAAGAAAATAGGTCAGAAAATTTTGAGACATAGTTTTGCTGACAACTGATAAAAAATCGTTACTAATCATACCTTGTGACCGACAATTTGAAGTTTATCATTTTTTCGGGTTATTCGAAAGTGAACCACCTGATAAGGCTACCTAATGAATTACCTGATGAGACCCCGCTAATAATAAGCACATGATTATGCTCAAGTCTCTCTAAAGGAAAATTTCTTAAACTTCTACCGACCCGGTATGTCGAAATTGGAAAATCACAAGAAAAATGATTCGTTGATCCATTGAATTCTAAAGCCGTCAAATATATTCAGCATATTTTTAAATTTTCTTGGCCTAAAAATAAGTGAAAAAATCACTCAGTGACATCATATTAAAATTTTCTATAAAAAAATCGATACAATTTTGGTTAGCGTAACAATTGACAAGTGACTATTTTTAAGCTCAAATTCATATAAGCAGAATTTCAAATATTTCAGTTTTTCATGTCAATCAAAAGGCGCTGTGTGTTATAAGTTTATTTTTGCCAGATTGAAATAAATGAAGCGTGTTAGCTCATGCCCTTAAAAAGTTATCACGCTATTTAAACTAAATTTTTATAAAAACCAATCTTATTCGGAAAAATAGAAATTTATCACGTATACCTACTGCAATTGGGGTGATCGGTTTATGTTGCAAATAGCAATCTGCGATACTTTCCTTTTAAATATAAAAATGTGGAGCAACTCTAGTGTTATTTTTATAGAGCAATGGAGCAGAACGATTTTTTAGGGTCATTTACTATGCGTAACAATTTTAAGGGGTGTATATTTCATTTCGCAAAATAAATATAAAGATGATGTACCAGCATTATTTTACCAAAAATTGATAAAGTGGTAGTCTTTCATCTATAAAACTTTAACTATGGTGACTCGGAGACTTCGAAGACCTAAAAACAAAACTTATTTTTCTTTATAAATAAGTCATTTTAATAGTTTCCATTTGTGCAATTAAATCCCCTCCAACAGTCATACTGAAGTTATTTCATGAAAAACTCTGTGCGAGCGTTTGTTTAAAAAAGGAAATATCGGATGTGTATTTATTTATTAAAATTTTCTTTCGTTTCTTGCCTGTGAAGTCTTGGTATAGTGAGAAATGCATCATTGTGGTTTTTTTGGCTGAAAAATATGTTTTGAAATTAAGAAGAATAAAGTAAACCGTTACCTCCTAACTGGCTGAATTATTACTTGTATCGCGAAATGTGTCAACACAGGCTGAGTTTTTCAAAATAGAATGGGTTATCGAGTCTGAACGTTCAGCCTTAGAAGTTTGACCCTTTTTATCAGGTTTTTTACAAAAATCGAAACAGTACATATGGATAACTACACTTCCTGGTCGTTTTTTGCTAGAATTAATTTTAGAAGTTTTGCCTACGATTCTTTTCGATCCACGAAAGAGATAGTTTTAAGATTTAGGGACTTCCTGGTAAGTATTCGCCAATATTTGCGTTTAAAAACTTCTTGGTTTTTTATTGATAATTTTTTCGTTTGAAAACTTCCTGGTCGTTTTTTGCTTATTTTTTTGTTTAAAAACTTCCTGGTTATTTATTGATAATTTTTTCGTTTAAAAACTTCATGGTTGTTTTTTGCTATCTGAACAGGCGGGACTAAATATGTGGCGCCCGAGAGTCGAAGATTCGGAGTGAAAAAAATGAAGCAGATTTTCACTTTATTATCTCTTCTCTACGAGCCTTGAAAATTTATCGTTGGGGCACTTTTCAGACTAATAACAAATCGAGATTAATTTTGATTAAAGAGGATCCATGAATTTTTATGGTGTGATTTTTCTAAAAACTTTTAGCAAATCAAGCTGTTCAAAATCCTCTTCTTCTGATTGAATTCTTGACATTTGAACTTTATTTGATTCGATCGGTTCTCGTCGTTACTATCAACTTCGGAAATTTCATCTGTGTAATTAAGCTATCTTAAAAAGAGACCTAAGTAGCAATCAGGTAAGTTAAACGAACCGGAAATCAGACAGATGTTTTCTAAATTTGATAGCAATCATCAGACTTGACAAAGTCACATAAAATAACATTCCAATCAAATCGAAAATTAAAATAAGAGAAGTAAGTTGGAATTTTCCCCGGATTTTGATGAAGATGATCACTTTAATTTTGAAAATGAAGATAGCGAACCTACCAGTAGACCAATTATCGATTCTGATAGTTCTGATGGAGACGTAATATCCGATCTGGAAGACTCAGATGGAGGGTTTGGATTTATAAAGGAAGGTAATTTGTCAAAAAATAATAATTGCACTTTTTCATCGTTATTTTTTATCAATAATATCGTTTTTAAAGCGGTGTGTGACCCTTATTGTTGGCCACATTACTAAAAAATTAGTTCAAATTTATTGAATTTTAAAAAAGTTAAGAAATACAAAATTAAAATTTGAAGTATTTTTTACAATTACAAGTAGTAATAAAACTTTTAAACCAAGTTAATTTAAATGTTTAAGGCGCAACAACTTCCGCCTTTAATTTGAGCTTTACAATTCCTGACGAAGCTTTAGCAAATGATAATTTTGAACCTGATGAGAATGAAACCATAGTCCTGAATTTGATTGAAAATTTAAATAATGTTAATGAACTTGATGAACCTGAAGAACTGATTGGACAAATTGACCCATTACACAATAATGATGCAGATATAACTGAAATATGGGATAAATATCAAAGAAAATTAATAAAATACATTTTTTGATTGATTTTATGAGCTTTTGAGTTTCACAGACTCGTTTGTTGATTTTTTATAAGAATAATTGCATTTAAATTCAATTCTATTTAAACAGGTGGCATCGACTCGGCAGACTAGAGTAAATTTAACTAACGAAATTAATTGGTTGTTTTATTTTTTTGTGCTTATTATCGTTAGCTAAACCAGAATAATTGTGCATCTACTTATAAAAATCATTTTTTTCTATTAAAGGAAAGATTTGAGTCCGAACTTTAATTTTTCAATTCGTAAAATTTTCAAAAAAAACCAAAGCATTGTGAAAATTTTCCGCAATTTTCGTCGAAAATTTTTCTGATTGTTATTTTGAAATTTGTGAATGAAAGCCAAAAAATAGCAATTTTTAGTTTTTTCATGCATGTCCACATATTTTCTGACTGCTGTTTGAAAAATCATAGTATATTTCTTTGGCATTTTTTGTCGACTTATTTATAAAAATCATGAAAATTTTCCGCAAATCAAGTCCAAGTTTTCTATTAGTGGTTTTTTGAACTCTTCATAAAACATCAGGCAGAATCACATATGAAATGTTTTGGTATCTATTTAATCTTCATATTTAAACTAATGAGTAGGTCGCGCGATTATCATGTTGAAACTGTTGATGAAATTTTTAACACTCTGGCTGTACACTCGATAAGTGTCATTTGGCACAAAATTTTTAAAATTTTATTCACGCGAAAAATTCTCAATAAAATTCTGGGTGTAGTAGGCGCCTTTTTTTTTGATTGTCAGCACATTTTTTTTATCAAAACGCAATTTAAGGTCAATTTTTCCCGCAAAAAAAATTGTTTTTTTTTACTTTATACCATTTTTCACCCTTTTTCATGAAACAAAACTTTAATAGGGAAGAAATTTTTGAATATGCAAAATTTGTAAGTTACTTTCTAGCGCAGTTTACCCGAAAATGGCTAAAGTTACATAATATCGTCTTAAAAAAATAATTCTATAGTCGGGTTTAGTTGGAAATGAATGTACAATGAAAAGTGTTTTAATATTTTTTACATATCCTTTTCCCAACGGAACTCAATCTCAAAAACGTTTACTATCTCTATAGCGCGTGTTCGAAAACCCACTTATGTGTTCTTACTGATTGTCTTGAGTGTGATCATAGGCAAGAATGCTTGATATTGGGACCGCTTAATTTGATCGGTGTGTAATCACTCAAGCAATAACTAAAACAATCACTCAGACAACATCGGTGGGATTCAAACACGCGCTATGGAGATTTTAAACGTTTTTGAGATGGAGTTCCGTTGAGAAAAGGATATACTTAGTTATGTTTATAAAATAAAAATGTAAAAGTTTGCAATAATGAACACTTTCATTGAGGATAAAAATAACTTTCCACATTTTTTTTCATATATTGCTCTGAAAAAATGAACCAATCTGCCGGCCCTATGCTCTGAAGTTTATTGTATTGATAACGGGGCCCTCTGGTAGTATTTTGCCCTTTTCAGCCACAATTGTTATATGTTCCAATCAACTTTCGATTTCTGTTCATCCAAATCTCTCACACTGATAATGGCTGTTTAGCCAAAACGTCAAATAAAAATAATCTTTGATTGAAAAAATATAATAAAAATTGTAATATGATTCGGTTTTGAAAACGACTTATCCGATTAAGTTTTTAGATAGGTTAAACTGAGCAAAAATATTTAGTGAATATTAAACTGGACAGAATTTTTTTTCAATTTATTTTCCTTTAAATATTGAGCTTAGTTTAAGCTTTATTAAAACTCAATCGAATGAGTTGTTTTTAAAAGGCGAATCATATGAAAATTCTGGCTGAAAAGGGCCATAAAACGACCAGAGGGCCCATTAATTGATGTAACCAAAATTAAATTAATATTTTCAACATTTTAACTCACATACTCATTTTGGTAATCTATTACCAGCTCGACCCTGGAGCGCTTAAATTTATATTGTTGCCATTATCGGATTAACTTCATATTCAAAATGCT
>SCLH01063158.1:11173-21712 GCA_004367855.1 Oikopleura vanhoeffeni
AATAGACTGATTTAATTTTCTATTTTTAATGTGAACATATTCAGCTCGCAAACTTTTTTCCTGTTAATTCCGGTAGTCTCTCAATTTCAATAATGCCGCGCGTGCCGTTTTATTATGAAAAGTAATGTGTTAATCTCAAAACAAATAAAAAGAAGTCTCATCACTGTTAATAACAGAGATTCGCGTTTTTTATTATATTTTTGTTCCCAATTTTTAGTATTATTTGTAATTTAGACAATTTCTGCTTCAATAAAGTCGGTATCACCTGCTTAGAAAAATATGCAAGTCATCCTATTTATGGAAAGTTTTTTGGATTCTTTGACGACGAAACTGGATTTATAGATATTGATATAGACAACGTAGAAGAACCCTTAAATTGTGTGATTGTTTTACCACCAGGCCATAAATTCAACATCTTGAACTTGGACATAATTCCAAATTTGGATAATTTCATTGCCATAAATGGTAGGCATGGGGCTCTTATCAATTAACTTATGAATATCGAACTTTATTAAACCGCTAAGAAACTGACTGTACCATTAACCGAACGCACGCTTATTCGAACGTTGTATCCTTATTCGTAGTATTTCTCTTAAACTTGATAAAACACCCTTATACGTACGATTAAAATCAGTGAAAAACTTCCTAGATTTTTCTAGTTTATAAATTATAAAACATATTTCCTTTCGTGAAGCGAAATGAAATATGTTGTTTATATTTTTCATTTTCGTGATATACAATGGCTTTCGAGAACATAGTTACCTTTCGAGAACATAGTCATCTTTCGAGAACCTATGTCATCTTTCGTGGAATAATGTAATAATTATCATAGACTTGAGGAGTCTAGACATGTGACATCAAGTGAACTCTAGGCATGTGATAACGCGAACATGTTGTTCAAAATCCAAATTTATATTAATTAAGGAGTCCCCCTCATGGGAAAACATGATTTTGTGTTTTTTTAGGGCAAATATCTTAAAGACTACAGTGTAGTCACTACACATTGTGGAACCCAAAGGTTGAATACAATGTAATAGTTGACAAATATCTTATATCGTGAACCATAATTAAAGATCACTGATTGTTCGACGAATCAGGAACTAGCTCTCAAAAAATTTGGAAACCGAAATTATGAAGTACGTATAAGTTATACGGTAAAACGCTGACGGTATAACCCATAGTATGAATCAGAAGCAAATGAGTTCGCGGACAGCTGTTTCCATCGAAACGCTTATTTTTTGTGTTTTTTTCACCGAAAACTGAAACGTTGAATTCCGAAATATCGATGAATTTTGATCAAAAATCAAGACAATATATTTCGCAAAACGATGGAAAAAAAGAATTTTCTCCAACGGAGTATGGAGATAAAAATAATACCACTTTGTTTAAATTTTCCCATATTTTTCGAGAAAAAGATATGAACATGAAGTTTGAATCATTTTTGGCTGAAGCATCAATGCATGAGGGGTACCCCTTAACAAAAAATTACGTGAACGTACTTGAGTACCCCCACGCATTTAGTGATTTTCAAAACGTTTGTTCTGAGCTGAAATAAAACTTGCTTGAGTTTCATGTCCTGAGACCCAGGGATATTTGTCTGAATTTTTCGAAAAAATAACAGAAAGTTTTGTATGAATCGTACCGGTATTTTACCAGTCCAAAAGTCAGTTTTCGACTTTATTCTGTTCAATTTCATTATTAAACATATAATTTTCTGATTTTTTGTGAGCATACCTAAATTTGAGGAAAACATTTTTTAACAAAAAACACTTATTAACAAAACATTTTTTAACACAAAACACATTTTCTAACAAAAAACATTTTTAACAAAAAAACAACATTTTTTAACATATAAAACATTTTTTAACAAAAAACAATTTTTAACAAAAAACAATTTTTAACAAATGAAAACATTTTTTAACAAAAGAAAACATTTTTTAACAAACAAAATATTNTTTTTCACAAAAAAAACATTTTTTAACAAGAAAAACATTTAGAGTTTTACGACTCATTCGATTAAATTCTTAGATAGCTGAAACTGAGCACAAATATCTAGTGAATGATAAAATAGAATTTTTTGATCTAGCAACTCAATCGGATGAGTCGGTTTCAAAATATGATAATATTAAAATTGTGGCTAAAAAAGTGGCACGAAAGCTCCAACAAGTACCGAAATAGATATATTTTGAATGATATTCAGAATTTGTAAAATGACACCTTCCTTTCTGAGATATACTTAGAAATTTTTTTAAGACGCGACAAATTTGACTCTTCAACACAGACGAACCGTATGAGATATCACAAAAAGGTTCTTTGCATTCAACTGGAAATTAAAAAAGCTAAAGCCAAATTTGTTGTCAAATTTTCGCAAAAATATTTAATTTTTTTTTAAATTCGAGATTTTTAAATAACCGGAAATGACCCAATATGGGTATCATACGAAACTAATAGAAATTCTAAGATTTATGGCTGAAATATGAAATTCGAAAAATAAAGTTTCCGTCAGATTTTGTATAATGACAAAGTGGTAAAAAGTCAAATCTGTCGCGTCAAAAAAACTACCTTAGTACAGACCTCGGCAAGCCAGTATACAAGTTAAGTATACAAGTTTTACATACATGTAGATGTTCTAATAAGTGTAGATAATTCACATCAAAAAGTCAAATCTGTCGCGTCAAAAAAACTACCTTAGTACAGACCTCGGCAAGCCAGTAAACAAGTTTAGTATACAAGTTGTACATACATGTAGATGTTCTAATAAGTGTAGATAATTCACATCAAAAAGGCAAGTAATTTGACATTTAATTTTTTTTCGGACCAAACATGCATTCCCTATTAAACTTTTACATTTTATTTTCATTTTTCTGGTGCGAACGTTTTCGTATTTATTATCAACACATTATCAAGCAATTTTTAATTCAAAATGAATACAGTTAACTTCAAAGAAGCTACTAAATAAAATCTAGAAAACATTTTTGCCTAAAATATTTGTCTACATAAATCGAGAATTTACCTAAATAATGTTTTTTGTAAAAATAATTCAATTTTACATTTTAATTTATTTTGTAGAAATTTCATTGATTTCACTGATTTGTAGTGTTGAACCAAATACTATTTATTGAGTATTTACTTTACAATTATTTTTCTCTTATTCAGTGAATACTAAAAAACAAAAATTGCTGTATTTTGATCATGTGACGACCAAATTTTTCATTTTGCAATGTTTTGAATAAAGTCTGTTATCCGAAAAATCAATGAAACTGTTGTGGAACGGAAAACTTGTTTTGCTCAACATTTCTCGAATTCATTGTGAATTGTAGCCCGTGAAAAAATTTCGGATTCTGTTTAAAAGAAATTTTAAATTGTCACATGATTGACTAGAAATTATGACTGAAATTTTTGATTTTTGTAGCCTTATACCAGATTGTAGATAGTTGACCCAAAAAGTTCATATAACAACAAAAATATTGGCTCTTCTGGCTTTGGACAATCAACTTTTGGATGGAAAAGTAATTGGATTTGGAATGAGGATGAAAACTCTGAAATCAAACAAAACAAAATTATTTTAAATCAATGGACCAGCGCTGAGTATAACACTGTTTTTTCTGTTAATATAAAAAGAGGCAAATTTAACATGAATTTTATCAGACAATTGGTCCCTCAAGATGTCGAAAAATTAGGTACAGGCTCTAAAATTCGGCTAATCTCGCGACCTACCCTATTTAGTAATACAGTTGCTGTCATAAAACTTTTATTCTTGTTTTTCGAGATAATACATGTATATCCCTTTATTACAGTTTCCTTAGAATGCGTAGCCACAACGTTTAGATCACACGTTAAAAGGAGCTTGCCGAATCTGAAGTTTTTCAAACCGAGCTTGCCGAATCTGAACTTTTTCAAGCCGAGCTTGCCGAAACCTAGCTTGCCGATACCGAACTTGCCGAGACCGAGCTTGCCAAAACCGAGCTTGCCGAATCTAAACTTTCTCAAACCGAGCTTGCCGAAACCGAGCTTGCCAAATCTGAACTTTTTCAAACCGAGCTTGCCGAATCTGAACTTTTTCAAGCCGAGCTTGCCCAAACCGAGCTTGCCGATACCGAACTCTCCGAGACCGAGCTTGCCAAAACCGAGCTTGCCGAATCTGAACTTTCTGAAACCGAGCTTGCCAAAACTGAGCTTGCCAAATCTGAACTTTTAGAACCGAGCTTGCCGAATCTGAACTTTTTCAAACCGAGCTTGCCGAATCTAAACTTTTCAAAAACCGAGCTTGCAGAAACACGAGCTTGCCGAATCTGAATTTTCAAACCGAGCTTGCCGAAGAACTTGCCGAACGTGAGCTTGCCGAATCTGAACTTTTCAAACGCAGCTTTGCCGAAACCGAGCTTGGCGAATCTGAAATTTTCAAAACCGAGCTCGACGGATTTGGAAAAAATTCTCGAGCTCTAGAAATCGCCAAAAAACCTGTTATTTTTTAAGTGTCTATTGGAGTTAGAAATTGAAAATTTACTGACTTTCGCTGTATTTGGTTAATGGTAATTTAAATTTTTTTAATTGCATTTTTTCGAATTTTAATAAATATATAATTTTTCCATTACTACGGGTTCTCATATAAATGATATTTTTTATTCCGCCCACTTATTTTTAAATTGCGTAAAAAGTACTTTCTTGGAAAGAATCGGCTTGAAAATTACCACGAATCGATTTGAAATAATTTGAATTACCAAATTTACTAATAAAATTAATATTGGTGTTATTCTAAAATGATCCAAAATGGTTGCCAAAAATGATCTGAGATATCTAATAAATTATATCTAATAATTTAATTAATGGTACAAACAAGAATCCCTGAAAATTTGTGTTTTGATGATCTTAACAGAAATTTTATGATTTAAATTGAACCGGTAGCTCAATCTCATAAAAATTCCCTATTTTAGAAATGTCTGAAAACTTTTAATTTTTCTGTTAATGCAAAATCTGAGCATTTGATTGGTTGATTCTTTCCTAATCTGACCAATGAAATCGGCCTATTCCTCAATCAACGGTTTTGATTGGGTGCTAATATTTTGCGTTTTTTGTATCATTCAAATAGTTAGGATTTGTACTCTGAAGTCCGTTGATTTATATAGCCGAATTACTTGAAACGTTCAAAAGATTTGTGTTTTTCTAAAATGTTGTAAATGTTACCAGCTAGTAGCGTTGAACCCATACTTCCGACTAGGCATTTTCTTTCAATTAATTAAATACTATAAATACGAAAAAATCGCTATTTTTTTATCACGTGACAATTTAATTTATTTTTGGTGATTGTTTTTTCAAATTGATATATCAGTTGCCTCCAAAAAGTTTCAGTACAATCCATCTATTATTTCTATTGGTCGATTTTAATGATGAACATGCCAGTTATAGGTATACTGTTACAGTATACTGTAAACATGGAAACTATTTCGAATTCAGATACAGCAATTTGTTACATTATACAGGATGTGTTTTCTTTCGTGGGAACAAAAAGTAAAAAATTTGGAAGAATTCTCCCCAAATTATAGAGGCTTCTCCCGGACACTTGAGATGCTGTTCCCTCTTAAAAAACACATACTGTGTGTAGACAATCGGCCAGATCGCTATTTATCCACTTTTTCAAATTTTTACAAGCGGCGCGCTTGAGCTTGATTTGAAAAAAACTCGAAATTTGAATTTAGAGTGTCCAGGAATCGTAGAATTTTTGATATCATCTTTGAAATCTCCGTGGTCGTTTTAGTTAGTCACCCATAAAAATTTGCTTTTTGCTTGAAAGAAAACAAGTGACAATTAATTTTTTTCTCTTTAATAAAAGTGTTCATTCTTGCAAACTTTCAGATTTTAGTTTTCTTATCATCACGGAGAATCTGTAAAAATATAAAGAACCACTTTTCATTGTACATCCATTTCAGACTTAACCCGTATTTATATTTTTTTAGACGATATTAATAAATTTCTGCCATTTTCGGGTGTTATGTGCTGAAAAGAAGCTTGAAAATTCTGCAAATTAAAAAGTTTCATTGATATCAAAGTTTTCTTTCCATGAAAATAGTCAAAAATGGCCAATAAAAGAGAAAAACAAGTTTTTTTTTGAGATAAACATTGACCTTCAATTGCGTTTTGATATTAAAAAATGTCCTGCTTATCAAAAGAAATGCCGCCTTTAACACCCGCAATTTTATTGGGAATTTTTTTGCCAGAATAAATTTTTTAAAAATTACGTCCCAAATGACACTTACCGGTTCTACAGCCAAGTTTTATAAATTTGATCAATAGTTTAAAAATGATAATCGCGCGCAGGGATCGGATTTTAGTTGACCCATTAGTTGACCCATTAGTTGACCAATAAGTTGATCCATTAGTTGATATACGAAAATTTAATAGATACCAAAAAATTAAATTAGTAATTTTGCCTGATTTTTCATGTAGAATTCAAAAACCACTAAGAAAAATATTGGTCTTGATTTGAAGAATGTTTTTAAAAAATTTCTAAAAAAGTCGATAAAAAATGAAAATTTTATGATTTATCAAACAGCGATAAGAAAATATGGAGGCATCTATAAAAAAATTAAACTGGCTTTTTTTTTGCTTTTTACCAACAGATTTGAATAAAAAACAGGAAAAATTTTGGATGAAAAATGCGGAAAATTTTGGATAAGGCTTTGACTATTTTCAAATTTTTACGACTTTAAACATGAAAACTCGAGCTCGAATCTTTCATAAAATAAATAAAAATTATTTAAATGAGCTGGAACTCATTTATTCTGGTTGATCTAACGATAAAAAGCACAAAAAAACTAATCAATTTCGTGAGTTATATTGACTCCAATCTGCCGAGTACATATGCCACTCCTTAACCATTTATTATGATGTAATTTGTTCTTGATCAAAATTAAAGATGGAGAACCTAGAACCTATTCAACACTTCATTGCATAAAATGTTTTCGAAATTTAATCAATGATTTTCTTTTCCCGAAAAACTTGAAAACAGTTTGTTAAATTAAGCTCAGCACAACATAAAAATTAAGACAAACCCCGTTTTGGCAAGCTCGGTTTCGGCAAGTTCGGTTTTGGCAAGCTTGGTTTCGGCAAGCTCGGTTTGAAAAAGTTCAGATCGACAACCTGGTTTTTGGCAAGTTCGGTTTCGGCAAGCTCGGTTTGAAAAAGTTCAGATTCGGCAAGCTCGGTTTTAAAAAATTCAGATTCGGCAAGCTCGGTTTTGGCAAGCTCGGTTTGAAAAAGTTCAGATTCGGCAAGCTCGGTTTAAAAAAAATTCAGATTCGGCAAGCTGGGTTTGAAAAAGTTCAGATTCGGCAAACTCGGTTTCGGCAAGCTCCGTTTGAAAAACTTCAGATTTGGCAAGCTCGGTTTTGGCTAGCTCGGTTTAAAAAAGTTCAGATTCGGCAAGCTCGGTTTGAAAAATTCCAGATTCGGCAAGCTCGGTTTCGACAAGCCCGGTTTGAAAAAGTTCAGATTCGGTAAGCTCGGTTTGAAAAAGTTCAGATTCTGCAAGCTCGGTTTGAAGAAGTCCAGATTCGGCAAGCTCGGTTTCGGCAAGCTCGGTTTGAAAAAGTTCAGATTCGGCAAGCTCGGTTTCGGCAAGCCCGGTTTGAAAAAGTTTAGATTCGGCACGCTCGGTTTGAAAAAGTTCAGATTCTGCAAGCTCGGTTTCGGCAAGCTCGTTTTTGGCAAGTTCGGGCTTGCCGATAAAACGGTAATAAAGGGAACCCCCTTTAAAGGAATTTTTTAAGGGATATGAGCATGTTTAGTAAAAACTATTTATTGATAAGCTTTCGATTCATCTTCGAAAGATACTTTTTTTATTTTCTCAATTGTTAAAACTGTGATTTGAAAATGATTATAATAAATCGTAAGCTTATCAATAAAAGTTATATTGATAGACTGTCCGATGTCATAGAAGTTAAAGTGCTTTTGATACTCAAAATAGCTCCTTCACAATTTTCAAGTGTAAAAACGGACAAAATTTGTTATCGGACACATATTCATAATCACATATTTGAATTCAGTAAGAAAAATTAATTATAAAAAATTTAATTCTTGATTGTGATTTGTTTAATTTTTAATCAATCGGATGCAGCTAAAATATGAAATTTCCGAAACAATCATATTAGTTTAATTTGTGTTGCTTTAAAATTTGCACGACTTCGGAAAGTATAAATAATTAACTTCATTGAATTCAATGTTAAGAGTAGTAACAGACCTGGGACGTATTATGTGGTTAACTTTCAAAATTGCAGACACAGACTGTTTTCCTTTATTACTTTTTGGTTAGAATACGTAGCCACTTCTCCTTTTAAAGTGTGATTTTAACGTTGTGGCTACGCATTCTAACCAAAAAGTGATAAAGGGATATTGGACCCATAGGAAGATATGGTCACGCTGTTAAAATCAAGCGTATAACGTGATCTTCATTATCAACGTATATTTTTTCTTTGTTGATAATATAATTCAAATAATGTTAACAAGAAAAATGAAAACTCTCTGCCGTCACCATGATTAAAACAATTGAGTGCATTTGTAAATTACGAATCGTAATACGATTGAAGGCTTAATTTGACATTTCGAAATTTGTAGAATTAAATCGCTAACACTTTGCTCTTGCTCTCTTGTGAAACAATCTAATGTACATCAAAACTTTCTTGAAATCAGCATGTTTTATCTCGAAAACAATATATCGATGACCTATTTGAATTGACACATCGAATTTATTTTCCACGTCAGTCCTGTTTCTGGAGCTCTGGAACTTACCAGAAGTGTAAAGATATGCATTTTAATGTGATCGTAGGCGTGGAACGCTAATCCGTTATCAGATTTTGAATATTTTGAGTACTTTTTGAAAAAAACGTAGTACCGATAAACGGTAATTTGAAAAAAGTACTAAATTACGTCAAAAAAAATTTGAGAATGAACTTCAAATGTTTTTAAGATTTTTTTTTATCACAGCATAGTCTAAATGAAATCATGTTAGGAAATAAATAAATAATGAGGTTGAGAATATCTTTTATATTAATCCTTATTCCTCGAAAAATGAGATCACGTTACGTTTTTGGATAACTTTCAGATGTTCAAAATTCATAGATTATGTGTTTATTTGCCCTTGAATGGTTTCGCCGTAATTTGTGTAATTGTAACAAAATCTTATTTCTTAATTTGAAGGTCACGTGAGTGTTTTTGGACTTTGCTGTGGTGGAGAAAAATTTTTACAGGGGGGGGGCAATAGCGCCGAAATTGCAAAAAAACTTACCTGCAATTTAACGATTTTAAGCTCTAATACTTCCTGTGCCTATATCGCCAATATTGCCGAAATCGTCGAATTTTTTGAGATTTATATTTCAAATTACTTTGTGAGCGTCATGAATGACGTCATTTTCCAGATTGACCTTCTCAAATCTAGTCTTTTCGAGTTTAATTTGATTGCGTTTGGTGGAGTATTAAATTTTACGCATTTTGGTGATTCATTTCATTCGAACCTATTATCAAACTCCTTATAAAATCAAAGAACAAATTTTGACTTATGACGTCATTTCAAACGCCGTATTTCATTATTTAACAAAAAATTTATTTTTATTCTCATAGCGCCGAATGTGCAAATATCGCCGAATTTTCCAATATTGCCGAATTTTTTTGCCCCCCCGTATAAACTTTTAAAAATACTCCTCACTTTAAAAAAAAAAATGATTTAGCAATTATTTAAATAGTTGATCAATCATTTTGTGAATGCTCCATTCATTAATTATTCAGGGTCCAAAATTGCGATTAAGGGCACATGGTCACGCGTAAACTGAGAGTTAATAAATTTCAAAAATAATTGTTCTATTCTAAAAACTCAAGGAGGAGTAGGTTATTCGAAACAAAATATCACGCTATTTCGAAGCCCGTTACTGATTGGTCGAGCAATCAGTGATCTTCTATAATATTATTATAAGATGTAAGATTTTGGTTCAAATATCATATAATATTAAATTTTTTGACCTACAATGTTTAGTATTTCAGATACTAAGCCTCAAAATAACAAAATCGGGGTTTTTCATGACGATCATCTTCAAGGCACTTATTAATTCACAAATAAGAAATAACATCTTGAACTAATCTTTAACTAACACATTTTGATTATAATAAAGTCTAAATTTCAGGAAGTTGGAATCAAACTGCTCATAATTATCCTCTTATTCACACAAGACTTTCTTTGCTTGGCAAGATTGAAATGTATATTTACCAAAATGATGAATTTAGGCAATTAGAGGCGCCTGTTGATCCAAACATCATAAATATCGAAGGGTGAAAATTCGCGTCAAAAATTGATTTCGCCGCCTGAGTTTCGAGTGGCCTCGAAGTCATGACTCATGAGTCATGAGTAGGGTCATACCCGGTAGCACTATCTGCCAAGCTACTCATGAGTGATTCATTATACCATATCCGATAAAGCCGGGGCTATGAAATGAAATGAGAAGGGCCAAAAATTATACGCTTACCATTTTTAATTATTTTTAAGTTGTAGCCCCT
>SCLH01063160.1:0-11155 GCA_004367855.1 Oikopleura vanhoeffeni
CTTTCGTTTTGTTTCTTCGCTCTTGTTTATACTCTGAATATATCTTTTCAAATGAAAATAAGGTTTGCGTAAAATCTAGTAAAGCTCTCTTAAATCAAGAATTAAAAAAATTTATTTCACCGAGATTTGCCCAATTGGTAAGCCGACCTGTCGACCATTTCAAATTTCATAAATTAACTCATGAAAAAAAATATTTCTTTCGATGTGCTAAAATTTCGGCTTTTTTCGACTTTTTACAAAAATTTTAATTTTCGATTTTGACTTAAAACTGGTATGAAATTAAAATAAATAATACTTTAATAGTCGACAGGACCGTATTTTAGATTTCCTTATAAATAAAAAAAATTAATTTAATTTTGCTGTAATTTAGACACCTTCAATAGCAAACGCGCGTTTTTTTTGAGTGTTTTTTCAAAAAACGATTTATAAAATTAAAATAATCAACCTGAAGAAATTCAGATTTTACAAAGAAAGCTGAAAAGTAGCAACTTGTGTTCAAAAAAGTTTTTATTTGAAAATTTTGAAGTGGCAAAAAGTTTCCCACCAAGACAAAAAATTGCAAATCTGTCGAAATGCACCGAGGCCCTTAATATCGAATGTTTAGTTATTATGAAAACGTGCTTTTGATTATGAACTTGAAAATTGTTTTTTTGTTTTCTCTATATTTAAGGTCGACACATAATTTATATATTAAAGCATTTATCTTTCAGTTTGAAGATCATCTCTTAAAATTTGTAATTAAAGAACTGAATCATACTTTTCTGAATGAACATACGGTTTGCGTGAAATCTAGTTAAGCCCTCTTTAATAAAAATTTAAAAAATCTTATTTTACCGAGACTTGCTCAATCGGTAAGCCGACCTGTCGACCATTTCAAATTAAATAAATTAAACTCATGAAAAAAATATTTTTTTCGATGTGCTAAATTTCGGATTTGAATTTATCAAAGCAGCTTTTAGCGACTACTAACCTGCTGAGTTAACTTTGAACTCACATATTTCGTTAATTAAGAATTCAAAATAAATGTTTAGGGGTCGCTCTTCTCTAAAAAATCCATATTTCAACCAGATCAGCTAAGTAAACTCAGAATTAAACCTAATAGGGATTCCCTATAGAAATAAGACTTGATAGTCCGTTAGACTGGATTTTTTCTTTCTAATAGTGAATAAATTTTGAAAGCTCAAAACTAAAAACATTTTTCTTGATAACCACACATTCAATCGTAACTTTTTTGATATTTATGAGAGGATCAGGCTTGATTCTCAAATCTGGCATTTGTAAAATTTGTTTAATTTTGGAAGATAAAAAAATTATCTCACGAACCCACATTGAATTTGAAATTTATTCAAGGTGAGATTTTAGATAATCATTTTGCAAAACATAATTCTTCTATCCCATAAAACCTCTGGGCGGAGATGCGATTTTAGTTTGGCGGACTTTCAAGGCGCCGCCTGGCCGAACTTAACTTTAAAAGTAAAAAATAATATTTCCATTGTCATTTTTTCAACCGGGTTAGTTAAGTCCCACATTTTAAGAAAATTCTGTGAACCGAACTGTACCCCCTGTTAAAAAAAGAAATACTACAAGTATAAAACTATTTCACATTTTGATTGGCTGAAGGCTTTAGGCGTCGATCGATATCGAGTTGACGACAAAAAAAATTATTGGTAACTTTTTTTGTCGACAAATGGATATCGATTTATCAAGGACCAATCGGATTACTGGAAGAAATTTTTTTCGATTTTTAATTTGACTCCTATAGTATATATAAAAAAACAAATATTTTATTGATTGGTATACCTTGCGCCACAACAAAAAGTTTTAAAGACATCTATCATACCACCGATGGACGTCAAACAAAAAGAAAATTAGTTAATTAAAAAAATATTTTTAAATATATGTTTTTTACTTAAAACCAGCTTAACTCGTATACTCGATTTCCGGCAAGTTGTGACCATTCACCATTAAATCGCATTTTACGACGCTTAAACATTGATGACAAGATCAGTTGTAAAGTAATCGATTAATTTGAAGACAAAATGACGATTGTGCGTTTTTTTTGAAAAAATTTACTGTATTACAGTACTTATTTTTTGCGAAAATTTTTGAATTACCAAATAAAACCTTTAATTGTAATCAGAAAAAAAATCAAAAACTTTTCCATTACACAAACGCCCAAAAATGATCACGTGACCGTATATTCAAGAAACAAGGTCGGTCAAAATAGTACTGTTTGTTTCCAAAAAATGCTTAAATCACGTTCTGAATTAAGTGAAGATGTTCTTTAGACGTTTCTAAGACTTTTTTCCAATTTTACTGAAGTCCAAAAACGATCACGTGACCTTAAAATGAAGAAATAAGGTTTTGGCTCAAGTACACAAATAGTACTCAAATTACGCTGAAAAAATTTGTGGGATAATAAACACAAAATTTTTGAGTTTTGAACATAATTATATTTTCTTAAAAGGTCACGTGATCTTATTATTCAAGAAATAAGGATTTATTTATGACATATTTTAAACCTTATTTTTTGATTATTCCGTCACGTGATTTTTTTCAGACTTTCGTGTGATGAGAAAAAGTCTTAAAAACGTTTCAAGTTGATCTTTGAATTTATTTGACTTAATTTGAGTACTTTTTCAAATAACTGTTTATTGGTACTCTTTATTTTTTTTCAAAAGTACTCAAATCATGGGGAAGACCCATTAAAAGTATCGTGAACGAATTTCTAAGACTTTAATTGCATAACAGTATCGCCTCCGCTTTAAATAGAGCATTTCTACCGAATGTGTTTGAGCTTTTGGGGTTTTCCCCGGGGAGATTGAAACGCCCATTAAATAAACTAACCAAGTCGCGCTCTGATTGGTTAAGCGTGAATCTCCTCGGGGAACAGCCCAAAAGCTTAAACACATTTGGTAGAAGTCAAAACTTTGAAAAAAACTGATTACATTAGACGCCTACGCATGAAAGATGAGTTTATCTTTTTTATCACGGAAATTAATATTTCACAACAAATTTAAGAGACATTTTACTAGATAATTTTTTAAAAAACATATAATTATGTTTAGACAGAGCGATATAAAATAATTTGAAGTTTTATATAAGGTACTTTTAAATATAAATTGAGATTTAATTTCATCTCATTATTGCACTTTTGTTTCTCACTCAAAGTAATTTGCGCAACTTTTTGTTATCTTATCCTCATTGAGTGTCTTTTAATTCGTTTAAATTTTCTTTGCGTTTATTTAATTGTATAGCAAATTGGCTGAATATTATGTTAAGCTATTAGAAAATGTATGTTGATAATGAAACTTTGCTTCTACGGCTCGATTTATAAGAATGGTCACTTGTTGCCGGAAATCGAGTCTAGGTACAGATTTATGTCTAAAGTCTACGGGTAAATCTAAAAATAATTTCAATTAACACAATTTTTTGTGTGTTGACTTCCGTAAGCTGCAAACACATTTTTAGCGATAGCAGCGGAAATATTTTCACCATTAAATCTTTTCTTAATTAAGATGAAAGATTATAATTTTGAGGTCATTCTGATATAGAAATCAATAAACTCCGATATATGTTTTGGCACCAAAAGTGAATCTGAACTTTAACTTCAGCGCCCTCTAGTGAGGTAACCGCTTATCATAAAGCTGTGAGACCATCACCGATCGATTTTTTGATCAAGTCAGTATTATATTTAATTTTCAGGACAATTTTTTCAGTGGAGTCCGATAAGCGGACAGTACCCCTTTAACGCAAGAATAAATAGTCATAAATACAATTATGATTTGCTGAAACTACAATTAATTGAGAAAATCAATTGAATAATTAAATTGAGAAAATTTAATCGATATTACAGTTAATTATCAAAAGTGGAATTAATTTTTGAAATTAATGAGAATCTCATTAATTTTGAAAATAAATAAAATTAAAGATGAAAAAAGATGATAAAATAATAAATGGAGGAAATATAAAAATAAACAATTTATTGAAAATAGTGATAAGAAATAGTTGTAAGGTATCAGTATTCCTGAAAATGTGGGAGAGACAAGCCCGAGGCTCTATCATCAACGACCTCAGGATTCTAGCGTGTTAACCAATAACACTACGTTGCCCGACATTTCTACTCGTATATTTCGCATAAGGCGCGAATAAGTCGCTCGACTGATCGCTCCTTACACAGTCAATTTGGAAAATTTATAGAAATCAACTTATTTTGGAGTAAATAAATTGACAATTTATTTTGAAAGTATATAAATTGACAATTTATTTTGAAAGTAAATAAATTTAAAGATGAAATTTCGAAAGTAAGTAATATACTGCTAGTATTAATTTTTGAAATTATCCGTTATCTCTCCTTTGTCTACGACATTAATTGTTTTTTTATTTATTTTATTAATCAATTCTATTTTTTTATCCCGGAATTTTATTTATTCCGAAATCAACTCCTAAATTTTTGAAATAATGACTTCCATTTATTTTGAAAATGTCCGTTCTTAAACCTGATTATCAGATGAAAGATTATCCAGCACCTAATAATCATCGAGATTTCGACTCACACTTTTTGCTTGTTCTGCACATAGAATCTAGGAATAAGACCAATGCATTGAATTTGTGGTAGCTCAAGGTTAATATCCCAATATTTAATTTTCAATACATACATGTATGATTTATTAATGATTAAATTTTTTTTGGCTTTCTGATCTTCAGTGACCTTCATGAAACGAATCAACTTAAAAAAGTAGCATTAAATAAAAAAAGCGTTGAAAACAAATACTTATTTTGAGATTCCCCACAGCTTATTTTTTTGCTTTAAATTTATTCTTAATTTTTCCCGAGTTTCTTAAAAAAAAATTTAAAAATCGGATATCATACTATTAGAATTCCACTGGTCCGAACCCCACGTATACCAGTTTGTCCATGTGACATTTGATCCGTCGGCATTTTCCCAGTCTTCCTCGATCCATCGGTCATTAACACCAATTAAAAAATGAGACTTGTGAAAAAGTTGACCATTTTATTTGTCATGTTTTTCGTTGATTTTTAAGAAACGATTTGTTTTTTAGAAAAATATCCAGGCTTCAAATATTGTTCATTTAAAATTCATGTATCTAAAATCTTGTTTAGTGTTTTTAAAGATTGAGTACAATGAAACTTTTAACTCTTATTCTTGATTTCAGCAAAAAAATATTTCAATTCTATATTTTTTCATGAAAAAAGTGTTTTTCACGCCAATGAAAATTTCACAGTAAAATGTAAGAAAACAAATCAACGTAAAATTGATCAATGAAATGGTAAACCTTCCTTGCCAACTGCATTTTGGACTAGTCTTTTATTAACCGAATCTGATATTTCTTGATTAGGAAGTGATCCAAGAAGCCCCCCGAATAATTTCGCAATTTCAGTATGCTCATCGGCGGTTCTACGTATCGCATCATATCGGTAACAACTAATTAAAAGTTCTAGAAATTAATTAAAACAAAAAAAATCCATGAGAACAAATTTTCTTATTTTTGCATTGTTTTTAAATATTATTTTATTTTGAGAAGAGACAAAAATCGGAGTCGACGGTTAAGGCAAATCTTAAAGGTCGTTTTCTTGGACGTATTTATCTCACCAAAAAAATTTATAATTTTATTGACTTCTATTATCAGTTTAAATATTTTTCGACTGATTAACATGAATCTTAAAAAACTGATAAAATGGTTGTTTCGTTATTCACACAGTTTAGTATAATCATTGTGAATCTCAAAAATCTCTATTGTACGATTTGTGGGATGGTTGAACATACAGGTTCACTGAACTGTGTTACATATCTTACGAGAAAAGATTATTATATTGCTTTTGAAATATCTGCAAGATATTCAAGGACTGTATAGCACTGACAATCACAACAAGAATTTCGAATTATATTTGTGGATGTTATTAAAAAAAAATTTATAAAGTAAAACATAGACTTATTGATTTTATTAGACGTATTTTGAATTTATGTCGAATAGTGTTATTCATTAATGCAATTTTTGAATGATTTAACGGCATATCAACAAATTATATTATTCATTTAACTATTCTATTGAAAATTAATTGAGTAAAATATATCGAACTTTGACTGTTTTCACCATTCGAATCTCGGAAAACTTGTTGGAAACCGTCATGACAAAGAGGGTGATGGGTTTTAATTGCAAATTCTCTCGAATTTGTTGCTGTTTCATCATAACACGAAAAGTCTTCTTTATTCGTTCCGGTCAAGTCACGATTGTCAAACCATATACTACCACATTGTTCAAGCTCAACAAAGTCAACAGTCAGATTTTTATAACTTAATTCGAAAACTTCAAAATGAAGTTCGTCCGTTGAATCCCAGAGAACTTTCACTTTCGTCCAATCACCAGCAGGGAAGACTGTTTGTAATAAATTTTTATTGTTGTCACTCCAAAGTTTGAATTTTTGAATTTGAACAAGATAATCATGTTCATAAAACTGAAATTCGACTTCTCCGGCAGAATGGCTTTTGGCATGATCTGACATTTGTGTTTTCAATGTTGTTAAAGTTTGTCCTGATTAAAGAGATAGCAATGTTATATTCAAGAGGATTTATTTGTTTTACTTTCTACGGTGGTATCAAATAAGTTGGAAAATCATCGTTTGTTTAAAATCTAGCGGTAAAACTCTTCAAAGTTCGATCATACTTATTATACCCTATCATATAAAAGTATATAAAAAAATCTACCAAAGCCCTTCTATGGACATTGTGAACAAAAAGCACAAGGCAATTGCAGTTGTAATAATTTTTATACACTACGACGACAAGAGCTTATGTTTTTGCATTCCATGTTTTTAATTTGGAAATCGAAAGTATCTGCTTTGAAAACTTCTGGTTGAATCTCTTTTTAACACGCGATCGTCGATGTAAAAAATTAAAATTTTTGAGATAATACTGACTCAATAATTTTAAAATTTATAAACTCATTTTATTGACAAAAATGTTCGTTTGTGAACTTACAAATATTAATTTGATGATTCAAATCATGACGTTTAAGAATTCGATGTTGGAAAAATTATCTTAAATACTGATAAATGTTCTCCCTTCCTTCTGGCGCCCCACAAATTCTGAGCTCTATTTCATTGATAACATCATTGCTAGCTTGATAAATTCCATAAAAACTACCAGAAACAGTGCCCGCCTGTAAATAGGAACCGGTTCCTGGTTGAGCATCCAAAACTAAACCTGCAGTGGAACTTAATGATAAACCGCCAAATTTCATTTGTGCTCGATGAATATATTCTGTGTTATTAATTAAGTCGCCATTTCTTGTCCAGATTTCTGGTTTATAAATGGTAGCTTTTTGGTCTTTTATTGTCAGTGGATTTTCTTCCTGCGTCCATTTAACGATTCGTTCTTCGGCCTTAGGTCCCCTGTAAATGAGCTCGAAATTAAACCATTGTACACCTTCCAAAAATCGAAAGTCGAAAAACTGCCCATCTTCATCTGCTCTATATTTAAGGGTAGCCAAAAGCAAGATACTAATATAAAATTTTCGTTGGTAATCAAATAATGCCTTTCATCAAATCAGTCATAAGTGAGAAGGGTTCCACTCTGGGCTCAAACAATCTTTTAGTATCAAAAGATTATGAAAAAAGTGATTTGCGCAGAATTGAGAAAAAAACCTTTTCGAAATTTTTTTTCTAGAGTTACTGAATTTCAAAAATTAAAATTTTGAATTTGAGTAGCAACTTAATCTCCTTTAAGGGGATTGTGGGTGCAGTAGTTATTTTCGACCACGGTGCTCAAATTCGGTATGTATTTTTCGTGTATCCGACATCCGCAACACGGAAATGGTCCAATTAAAAAAAAGTTCCATTACTACGTAAATATGTTCTAGAATATCGGATTGCTCTGCCAAAAATAATTTATTTAATTTAGAAAATTAAGACCATAGAGAACGTCTCAAATCACGAAATAAGAACACAGCGAAATACCATTAATGAAAGTTTATTCATATTTATATTAAGGCATTTGCCCTGTTTTCAATGATTTCAATTTTCATCCAAATTCAATGAATAATGGCGCGCATGAAATCAGCAGTGTAGTGATTGCGAGAATTACAAACAAATTTAAAATTGCTTGGTAAGTTATATGAGATAGGAGAGAATTTATGAAAAAGAAAGAAAATCGCATGTCGCGGTTCGGAGGTATGAATCCTTTTTTTGTAAAATGAATCTTCATTTGCCAATTAACTATAGCAAAGATTTCAAAAATAATTTCGGGGAATTAGAGATTTATAATGATTGTTTCTTGTTAAATGTAGCAGAATTTTTCGATCAATAATATCGCGACATAACTGTCGATTTGGATACGGGATATGAGCGTATACTCATGAAAGAATACCCGAGCATTGAGTCGTTAATGCATTAACAAGTTGTGTGATATCTAATGACAAATTTATAAAAATGAATAATTTGTGGAACGTCCTCCAAGGTACGGACGACAATATACAATGGAAACGTCACTCATTCTCACAAAAGATATTGGTTTTAAAAACGCCTTATTTTTTCCCAGAACATTACTGGAAGCACCCACAATCCCCTTAAGGCTTATGCTAAGCTTCTGAAAGCAACAAAAAGCTTTTATGTGCTGAGAATTGTAGAAGCTTGGGAGCTCAAAAGAATGCTCTATTTTTCGGAAAGGTTTCCTCTCTATAACTTACAATGCAAGACATTATAATCAAGGCTTATAGGCTAAAAGCCTTAATTATAATTTCTTGCATTGTAATTTATAGCTGATATGTCAAAAATTTTCGGTAACTACTGCTGAAACGTTATCTTTAAGAAAGGCTCTGGTACCAATTTTGAACTTTTGTATCTTGTCCAAGCCTGTAATAATTAAATTTTTATTTTGCAGAAAATCGCTTTACGATTAAGGGGGTAACCGACAGAGGCTGTATCTCGAGACTCAGAAGTGATAGGAAGCTCATTTTAGTTGCATTTTCATTTTTGTGGCTGGTTTGCTTCCAGAAATATATAAAAAAAATTTTCGATGTCCAAAAATTTCCAAAATTTTCTATATTTTAAAAGTTTTATTTTCCTTAACCGCACTGTATTTTTTGAAGTGATAACTCTTTTGCTCTTATTTTTGTTGCATTAGATCACTGTGAATGCGATCTAAAAAATGAAAATAAAAAATTTTAAAAAACATAATTCCAAATATTTTCTTAGATCCAGAAATTTGGAGTAACCGACGGAGGTTGTTTCTCGAGACTCAAAAGTGATAATAAGCTGATTTTAGCTACATTCTTATTTTTCTTAACGGTTTGCTTATTAAACCTAAAAAAAATTTCGATTAAAATTTCCCGAATTTTGCATAATTATGGAATTTTTTCTATGTATTTTTTTCAGGTTATTAACTTTTTCTCGTGATCTAGACATTGGATCTGACTATTTTACAACTAATTTTAGTTGTGCAACTTACTGACAAAAATGTATTGAAAATTATGATTTTCACTAAAAAAATTTTTGGAATTTTTCTTCAAAACCCTATTTTTGACGAATTTGAGGGTAAATAAACTTGGAATGCATCTCAAAGCCTAATTATGATGAAAATTGCGCAAAAAATTGCACCAACTCGCTTTGCACACTTTTAAAGAAGTGCTTTTATTTAAAAAAAAACGGATATTGTTCGACGAAATGCCATTGTACCAGCGAACATGCACAAAAACACCCATTTATTATGAACATTTCTCTTAATAACAAGAAATTTGAAAATCAGGGCACGCACCGCTGTTAAGCTTACAAATTGAAGTTAATACTGAAAAAAAAAGAAAATTTTGATATCCCAGAGCTAGATGTAGTTGTACCAAAAAATGTAAAAAATCACTTTTTGGACCGGTATACCGGCCGGTCCGGTTATACAAAAAACTTTTGACACCATTTTTTGAAAATTTCAAACAAATACCTCCTAGAATTCGAAGTTTGAACTCAATAAAATTTTCGGTTAGCTCAGGACGAACGTTTGAAAATCAGTAAAACCGTCGGTTACCCCCTTAAGTTGACTATTTGTGATTTCATAAACCTTGGCTACCCTATAGTCTGTAACAAGAAATACCAAAATCTTTACATAACTTGAAGTCAGCAGATGTTTTGGTTTGTTTGATGAGTGGTCTACAATCGTCCATATCTTGGGCAACACACTTTTCATCGATAAAATTAAACCCATAATCACACTTACAGCTGAATCCCTCAAGTTCATCGATACAGTGCGAATCTATAGTGCAATCGTGATCGGCTTGGTAATCGGGTTAAAAAAAATCAGAATTAGCCCTCTGAGTTCAAAAATTAATTTTCAAATATAAAAAATTAATTTCAAATAAAAAAAATTATAAAAACTTGAATCGAAATAAGACCATCAATATGATGTTTTTGAGATTATCGTTAATTGAATCAAAGAAAAATAAGTTAATTTTATAATAATGGTTCCCTGTGAAAATATTTTTTAGTAAAGCTAAAATTTTTCGGGATTTCGATTTATAACAATAATTTTTAAAACAAAATTTTTCATCACTTAAATATTCTCGCAAAATTTTTGTTACAGTGATCAAGCAATAAGTTTCGGTAAAAAATGGTCAGTAGTATACTATCGAGCCAACGACTGTTGCGGTACATAATCAGGTACCTAATTAGGTACCTGAAATAAGTACCTAATTAGGTACCTAAAGTAAGTACCTAATTAGGTACCTAATATTAGTACCTAATTAGGTACCTTATTTAAGTACCTAATTTGGTAACCAAAATAAGTGCCCTATTAGGTACCTAATAATTCCATAAGAAAGTCCCACAAAAAGTCCCTAAAAAATTCCAACAAAAAGTCCCGCAAAAAGTCCCTCAAGAAAAATACAAGAACTAAAATAAAAACATTTGAAACATAAATTTTGATTCTCATTTTTTTTATTAAATGATTGTTCTGTTAAAATTTGATCATTTCAGATTTTTTCAATTATGTAGTTTATTTTTGTTTATATTCATTTCCTATTGACTCAAATATTTTATAGCAGGTGATTTCATATCTTTTTTGTTTCTACATTCAGCGTGAAACCAACTACAAAACTACGTTTTTGTTCAGATTTGCGGTGACCACCCCTTTAAAGAGTAAGTTTGTTTTTTA
>SCLH01063161.1:0-30030 GCA_004367855.1 Oikopleura vanhoeffeni
TAAGAAGATAAAAAAAAAAGTTCTAATGATAGATTGACGAAATTTATCTAAAATATACCGTCATCCACCAACCCCACTCAACGTACTCCCTTGTAAATAAAAACCTCTAAATCCCACGCGTATCCCGCGACTACCCGCGTCGGCGGAAATTGGCACGAAACCACACCCCACCCCCACACCACCACCCACACCGCCACACCACCCTCCGCGCCCCACACTCCCTTATCACTTTTGGTTAGAAAATGCGGAAGCCCCCCCACACCCCCCGTTAACACATCACCAGTAAAACGCGAGCAGTGGCTACGCATTCGACCAAAAAGTGGAAAGGATAGACCCCACTCCTCCGGTATTTTAATTCAAAGCTCTATTCGTCGCCAACCAATGTAGTGCCACACAATCGTTGAGTCGGTATTGAGTTTTTCCAACGGTGTATCTGTGCAATCTGTCGGATTAACTGGTGAGGAAAAACGTAATAACCAATGACGACAGATCAATCCAACAACTGCTACAGATTATATACCAAAATGAGGGATCAACCCCACCGTATTTCACGAAAACCCATCCATGTCAGATGCTAAGACGTAGGACAGGAAAACTTTGTAATGGAGAACCAGGAAAGCATGCTCATGTAAACGACAAAATGGAACCTTGGATTAATCCGGTTAGAAAACATTACCCGAATCCTTGCTCTCTGCTGAGTCAGGAAAAACTTAAAATTGACTTTTTGGTCGACTTATCTGGTTATAATTCACTTTCTTGTGATAAAAAAAGAAAATGTCACTGTCTGAGAAAATAATCTCATAAAAAAGACATTATATTATCAAACGTTCGACTACTAAGCTTTATCATCTCAACGACCTTAATCTTTTGAAAAAAAGAAAATTTTTGTAAAAGCTGCGATCTGTTTGCAATCAATTTTTCGTTTTCTAAACCACGTCTTTAACGGAAAAACTAATTTCACCGAGTGAACTATTTCAAAAATGGCATTTTTCATTAAGAAGCACGGTTCGCTGCAGAAAAGTCATGAAAAACCAAGCGAGAGATCGATATTGCTTTTCATGAATGCCCGGCTTCAGCTGGTTAAAATACCAGTGACTTCGAAAAATAAGAGTACCAAATTCATGTAAAAGTGTTTGAGTAAAAATCTTTTTTTGGCGAATTTGATATTGAGTGATTTGAGTGACAATATTCAGATTTTGAAGCGAATCTCCTAAAAAAAAATTTTCTGACTTTTGACGGACATAATCATCGAAAGGGATTGAAAAGAATTTGAGGTTGATAAAAATAAGAATACAGTGAATTTTTAGTTTCAACACTTATTATACATGTATTTTTATGACCAAAGTCAATTTAAAAATTAAAAACATATTATTGAGGTCGTAAATTTCAAAAAGTCTGTGTTTTTTTCACTTCCGAGCGATATTATATCGAAAAACCATAAACACTTATTTGAATTTTTTAATTAAATAATTGAACCTTCGCATAATTATTTTTGTGCGAATTGTCTAATTTGTCGGCCCAATTGGCCAAAACTAGGCAATGGTCCGAATATCCTTTTACGAACGGAACTTCATCTCAAAAACGTTTACTATCTCTATAGCACGTGTTCGAATCCCACTAATGTTGTCTCAGTGATTGTTTTGAGTATGATTAAAGACAAGGGTGCTTGATATTGGGAGCGCTAAATTTGATCTGTGTGTAATCACTCAAGCAATGAATAAGAAAATCACGTAGACAACATTAGTGGGATTTTCTGTAAGTAAACGTTTTTGAGATGGAGTCCCGTTGGTAGAAGGTTATGCGTTATTTTCTGAATTTTTTGTTAAATTTAATTATTCAGAGGTTATTCGACCTGCATTATATGGATCTGTTCAATCAGCGGCTGATTGGATAATGTTACAATCTGGAATTGTTTCTCAGATTTTCCCTTATCTTTGTGGTATGCCAACAGGAGATTTAACTCAATCCCAAAGTAAAAGTAAATGTGGAAGACCAACTTTACCACATACAGAACTTCTTTTTGAAATACCATCAGGGACGTTAAATATTATATTCAAATTTTTACCAAAAAATGAATTTTTAACAAAAAATATGTCATTTTAGATAATAAAAAAACAGTCGCCAGAATGATCCGGCGTCAATCGTTCCTAATTTTACACAAAAAATCACAAAATTTGTATTTAATTTTGTTTTTTGCACTTTCAAACCAGGAATATACCTTTTTTATTTATTTTTGATAATGAAATGGCAAACAACAAATGAATATCTTTTTCCAACCAAAGTTCGTCTCAGGAGTAAAAAGGGTGTCCACACTGTTCACATATCGGTTTATGGAAACGAATCATACGATTAAATTGTGCTATCTTCGTTTTTTTCAAAAAACTTTAAATAAATCTAAAAAAAATTATCAATCGGATGAGGCGCTTTCGAAAGCCAAAATATTATCGGTTGGTCACCCAATTTACTACAGAGAGGTACTTTTGTAGAGATAAGGATATTCTATCATTCAGGGCAAGTTTTTCTATTTATTCAATATCAACCCTCATTTAAAAAGGAAGAAAAACTGAAACATATTTTGGCACATTTTTTTTTAATCTAGAATTTTGAAATCTAGAAAAATGTCCAAATTAGTTTATGAGGTTGGGCACAAATAGGTTAAAAATTCAATGTAATTTGCTGATATAATAAACCAACACTGCGCCAAAACCACTTGCAGCTGTAAAAACAAATTAAGATTATAAATTATAATTTATATCATGATTCATGATTTTACATGATTTTTTAATATATTTCATTGAAACTACGTTTCGCGTGAGCATTCTTCAGGTTTTTGAGAAAATAATAAAAGTAACTTTTTTTGATTTTTTTCTCGTTTTTTTTAGAATATTTATCCTCCAAAAGTTCACAATGCCCCCACAGATTGGTATGAAATGATGAAAGAAATTTATAAAACTCATCCTGATTATGTCAAAAAACCTAAAAAGGGAGCAGATGAGGAAAGAGCGTTGTCTTGGGAAGATCCCATTGAAGATTTTGCAGGAGACATGGGGTCACTAGGACATTTAGCTGCTAATCATCATTTTGATGAATTCAACGATCAATTCGAAGTCATCGAAGACGAACAAATTGAAGCACAAATCAAACAACAAAGAGACGTCGGTATGTACAGAGAATCGTAACAGAGAACTTTTATTTCAGCTAATCGGCGAAATATAGAAAAAATTCTAGAATTCAAGAGAAAAAAAATGCTTCTTTAAAAATTATAGAGGCATATTATTTCTCCATTTATGAAATTAATACAGGAAAAGGCCCGATATTGCCGAAACAGCCAACATCGCCGAAAGTGCTTGGGCGTTTGGGGTTTTTATTATAAATTACTTCGATATCGTTATGAATGACGTCATATTTTAAGATAAAATTTCCCAAATTCATTTTTTTTTAATCTTTTATTACTTGCGTTTGGTGGAGTGCGTAATTCTTGACATTTTGGTATTTTACGTCATTCGAACCTATTGTGAAACTCTTTATAAAACCGGAAAAGTTTTCAAACTATGACGTCATTTCGAACGCCCACGCATTTTTAATTTCTGAACAAAAAATATTTGTCTTGTCCTCATATTGCCGAAAGTGCCCAATATCCCCGATTTGTTTTGAAGAAAAACTTATGGCGATATTTGGCCCCCCCAATAAAATTAATTCAATTTTAAGTAATTTTTTCCATAATTTGATAATAATTTTCTCGTAGGAGGTCGCTTTAACAGTGCAAAGGTCGGTCCAATGCCAAATGCAGACGGAATTGGTCGCTCTGTTGATAGAGAAAATGAACTTGAGGAAAATATCGATGACGATGAAGGTGCCTGGGGAAAATTAAGCAAAAAAGATGTAGCCGATTTATTATCTCATGCCGGAAACTCAAACAGATTCATGAACCACGACGTAAGTAGGGTGGACAAGGGTGTTACTTTTTAAATTAAAAACCTATTAGGCATAGAAAAAGGTTTTGAAAATTTCTATTTCCAATAAAACAGTAAATCATTATTTTTCAAAGAGTGCTTTAAATTTAGGACTTTGGAAATGAGAGATTTTTTAAGAATGATCAACACATTCAAATGTTGCAACCAAATGAGACATGCAAATTTTAAATTTAATGTTGCATCAAGAAGCTGAAGGCTTTGAAAATGTCAAATATTTTTTATGAAATGATTTTTTTTTTAAATTCTGCAAAAGTGGCAAATATGGGGATTTTTCAAATTGAGTTATTTTGAGTCAAAATTTGAAAAAAATTATGTAACGCCGCCTATATTCATTTTGTTCGGCCAGGTAGTTTTTGGGTCCACGCAATGCTACTACTTAATGTGAGCCGCCTACACATTAGCGAATGTAATGACACCTCTTTTGAAGGCTGAACATTCAGGCGGGGGTATTTAGCTATGTCTAATAAAAAGCAATTCCATTTCAGATAAAATTCAAAAATTGTTTTTTTACACTTTTAGTTTAAAATAAAAAAAAATCAGATTTCAGAAATAAATTTGTTTTTATCTTTTTTTCAATAAACTTGTGCAAAATCATCATCCCTTGCTATTTTGGTTAATTTATTTATTTATTTATAAAAATTTATCGTTCAAAAAACCACCCTAACAAGATTTATTATTTCTAGAAAAATTTCTTGTTACGGGTTTTTTCTGGAAGATAAACTTAACACTCTGTAGTAATTAATGTAAAAATTATATGTAAAATTTATAAAAATCATAAAAAAGAAAAAACACCTTAAATATATAACTAATGTAAATAATTTTATCCTGCAAAACTGTACAAGTTCTATTATTTCAAAGCCGTTCTGTACCCAGAGAATGCGAATAAATCAATAATAATAATAGTCTGTGATGGGAGGTCGAGTTATTGGTGGAGATGAAGCTGAACCAAATTCTTGGCCTTGGCAATTATTCCTTTCTTTCGATGGTTGGGATTGTGGAGCTGTTATGATTCATCCAACTTGGGTACTTAGAAATTTCATAAATTTAAGCCTTAACTTTTTAAAGGGGTTGTTGTCGCTGGATGAGTCTTAATTTTTTGTATAAAAATATGAAATTTTACCAGCGAATTGGTAGTCTTTCTCATTCCATTGCCAGGAAATTACTTTTAGATGGTTTCAAAAATATTTTATATGAAATAAGTTGAAATTTCACGATTTTTGGCAAATTAAAACACAATTTTTGAACAAAAAAAATAAAATTCCTTAATTTCAAACTTTTAAATTAATTTTAAATTTAGGAAGAAAAAAACCTTTTATTCAGAACCCATAGAATAGAATCATAAAAATATTTTTTGATTATGCTAGAGCCAATTTTCCTCAAAAAATTATCTAGATGACCTGCTCAGGTTCTCTCCGGTTAATAAAGGCCACATTTGTTCATACCATAAAATCTCACAGAGGAGATATAATTTCAAAATTTAATTTTATTATTTTATAAGGTCGTTTGTGAGTGGAATTTCTATCATCTTTGAAATTTTCTAAGATGTTAGATTTTTAGTCGAACAATTCGCAGTTTTTTAGCGATGACCACCCTTTTAATGAGCAATATTCAAGACAAAATATAGTCGTGGCAAATTTAGCTTTATCAATGTTAATTCTTGAATAATTTAGGTACTGACCGCAGCCCATTGTGTTCCTGGTACTTCTTGGTCTGCTCGATCAGCTCATTTATTAGCTGGAATGGAAGCATTAGGAAAGAAAGAAAAAAGAGTAAAATCACTTACAGATGATGAACTTAAATTATTACAATTAACAAGGGGAGAAGCAGAGGAAATAGAAGGCGAAAAAGGATAGTGCTAAATTAAAAATTAATCATTTACTCTAATCATTTTGACAAAAAGTGGCGCTAGAGCAAAAATTATAAAATAGCTCTGCTGCCACGAGTGGTAAAAATTGACAAATGGGTTCAAATATTCTTATAAAATTGATAAATGCGCACGTTCAGTCCAACTTAATAATAAAAAATAACTTCAAAAACTACGATTTTACGGTTCAGCACAATCTAAACAAAAATTTAAAATTCTGGCTTGAAAGTTTTTTCCAAAAACCCAAAAAAATCTGTTAACAAGGTATAGAAAAATCTTCAATAAGACAATTTTTTCTGGATTGAAAGTAATTTTCCTGCAAATTATAGGCTTTGATCCAGAGAAGTTTCCCTTGTTGTTCTCGCTCAGAATTTCATCAAATTTCGACAAATTTAGCACCCTGATAAAGAATCTGATAAATATTACAAATTCAAAGTTATTTTCGGTCTCCATGATTTGGTTAACCCTAAGGGCGCCAAAATTGCCACTTTGACCCAGAATTACGTAACCGTCCATTCTCAATTTCACAAACCATCTCCTTACAACAACGATATCGCCATAGTCAGACTCAAAGTGCCAATGAAACTCGGCGAGAGATTATCACCTGCTTGTCTACCATCTCAAGAAATCTGTCTAGCAGACATGTCTACTTGTGTAGTCACTGGCTGGGGAAATAATGATAGATTTGGCGGAGAAAGATTTCCAAATGTTTTACAAGAAGCACCAATTCAAATTCTTAATAATGAATTTTGTGGAAATCCAGATCCATGGGACGATGGAAATATAAAAAATTTATATTACAGAAAATTATACAGGAAAAGCTTACAAAATTTATCGTTGATCAAAATTTCGTTTCAGAGCTCTAATTTTCACCGTTGACAAAGCTTTTTCACATAGTTCGGCAATTTGTGATTTTCTAAACAATTTATTTATTTTTTGTTCGTATAATACAGTATGTCCAATTTTTAAGCGAGAAAAATTTTTTGGGGAAAACTCTCCCGATTCTTCCTCAAATTTTCTCGCGAGAAAATGAGACATACTACAGGGTGTAAGATTTTTCTCTTCTTTTTTTTCCAAATTGGAGAGCGATGAGAACGCTAATGAGAACGGTTAATTTTGGCAAAAACCTACGTCTTTCTCAGATTCAACCAATCAAAACGGCGGGAATCAAGTCTATCNAAAAAGAAAAGAAAAATTTTACACCATGTATATATAAAATAAAATAATATTCGGTCTTTTTTAAATTCATAAAAGCTGAGAAGCTTCGGATGAATTAAAGTGGATTCAAATGGTCTTTTGACTCAAATCCTTATCTCAACCAAAGTGAATCCTGCAAACAATGATGATCTCTATAGCGTGTGTTCGAATCTCACTAATGTTGTCTTATTAATTGTCTTGGGTATAATAATTGGCAAGAGTCCTTGATATCGAGGGGCGCCAAAGTTGATTGGAGCGTAATTGATTACAAGCCGGCGTGAGATTCCACAAAAGTTGGATTCAAACACACACTATAGAGATCACCCTTATTTTCACGATTAACTTTGATTAGAAACAAGTTATTAATTATAAAGCCCTTTTTATCAACAATTCAAAAAAAAATTCTCATTCATGAAGAGTTTAAAAATCCGAATTTAAAAAATAGCAATCAAAGAAGAAAATTTGAATTTTTTTTTAAAACAGGGCCCTCAAAAATCCAATGCCATTTTTAAGCATTTTCCGAGGTTTTCAAATGATCGGAAATGATGCGATTTTGTCATAATGTCAAAATTGCAGTTTTTGATTAGTAATTATATCGCTTTTCGAACCCAAAGTTGAAGACAAATTAATTGTACAGGTTGAATTTTATATTTTGGGGTATTTTGCCGTGTAACTGCGGTCTTATATAAATATTTGGATGAGCTGAGCGTTTCACGCCTTTGATACGTTACTTTCGTTCCAGTAACACGGCAAAATACCCCAAAATCTAAAAACCAACCGGTATAAAACTACTCATTTTGCCAGCTTAAAAAAGTGAAAATATGTTTTGTGCTGGATACAAAGACGGATTTATGGATGCCTGTCAAGGTGATTCTGGTGGACCAATTTCTTGTCGAATCAGTAAAGATGGCCCTTGGATGGTTTATGGATTAGTCAGTTGGGGTGTCGGTTGTGGAACGTATAAGCGGCCCGGTGTTTATACAAGATTATCGAGATATCAAGACTGGATTCATAAATTGACCGGTATCAAATCAGATTTATCCCCAACAATACAAGAAGATAGATGTGAAGAATATAGGCAGGGTTCAGACCGGAGAAAGGTTGAACTTTCAAACCAATAAATCAAAAATTTAAAAACTTTAAAAATTGTCAAAAGATATTTCTCGGCAAAATTCAGCGGGAAATTTTTAGTTTTCAAATTTACAAATCAGATATGAAATACTGATCATTTGAGCGCAAATTCAATCGTTTTGGATCGACAATTTTCGGAAATTTAGGAAAAGACATATCCCCTATTCACCTTTTTGTTAATATCCCGGCCCTGATTAGGAAACGTAGTGTGTTTTTAAGTAGATACTAGATGAGTTCTTATACCAAGAGGTATTAGATAAGCTACTTTAAATATTCTAGTAGTAAACATCAAGTCTCTTTCTTTCTCACTGCAACATATTTATTAAATAAATGCAACTCAACACAAAAAAAGGGCCGAGATATTAACAAAAGTGTGAATAAGGGATATAATGGGTCGATTAAATTAAACTAGTTTTAAAAAAGTTATAAGGAATCCGTATAAAGGAGGTTACTCATAGTCGAATTTGCTTCATTTAAACATATCCCATATTCACATTTTTGTGAATATCCCGGCCCTACTACTTAAAAACACACTATATTTTCTTATCAGGGCCGGGATATTCACAAAAGTGTGAATAGGGGATATACAATTAAAAAATTTTCATCAAAATTTATATATTTATACAAAAAGTTTCTGCAAAACATTTCCTCTAAAATATTTTTTGCTTGGTCAATTTTTCAAATTCAATTTCAAAAAAAATTCCGACAACCTTTTTATTTTATATTTTTAAATGTACCAAATTTGACTGTGAGTAAACTCCTTGATAAGAAGTTCTTTTCACTTCATTATTCCTTGTTTAATATATATAATCGGCCGATAAACAGAAAATAGCGACCGAAAACTCTCATTTTGAAAGCAACTTTCTGACCACTCGTTGGCTCCATATTTTTTTGTTCAAACTTTTTTGCACTGAATGCCTTTTTTCATATTAATATCGCATTAAATTTTGTCTATGATTCTCCTGGTCCGAACCCTTAATAAAGAACCACAACTACAACCACCACAACAACCACGACCACAACAACAACCACAACTACCACGACAACAACCACTACCACTACGACAACCACTACAACAACCACAACAACAACCACGACAACCACCAAAGTTCCAGAAAGAGGATCGCCAGCTGGTAAATGTCAAAATATCATGACAGATTCGGGAATGATTTTCGGAAAGAAATTAGAACAAGGATTGGGTTGCTGCTGGTGCTGGACAGCCACGAATCCTGACGAGGTAACTAACCAATAAACTCACAACAAACAGGTTCATAGTAAAATTTAGGGATCGGCATAATTGTATCGGATCGGAGTAGGTTTTTTAAGATGAAATACAACTCTATTTTGAAGCTCATTCCTGATCGGTCAAGCAGTGATCTTCAGTTATATTTAAGGATGTAAGATTTAGGTTCAAATATGACATTATTTCGAATTATTGGACATACAATGTGCAGTATTCCAAATAATTGACCTCAAAAATAACAAAATCGGATTTTTTCATGACGGTAACCCCCTTAACCCGTGTGAGCAAAAACCTTAATAAAGGCTTTTGCATATTTAAAACCATTTAAAAATCAAAAAACATCGTAGAATTGTCTCGTTCGAAACATTATACAGAATTTTGCAAGGATGTCAAAAAATGATTATTGTTTTTTGGAAATTTTTTTCAAATATTACGGAGGGTTTATTTTTTGAGATTTTTCCAATCTTTTACTTCTAAAAAAAATTAAATCGACCTATTGCGTCAATTAAAATTTGAAAATAGCCAGTTTTTAGGAAGTGTTTGTCCATGTTGACACTCAAAACAAAGATTAATTGGTATACAGAAACAGATATTTTTTTTCAGAGTGATATTTCAAATTTTGATTAAGTATTCACGAAAATATTTTAATTATTAAAAAACTAATTCGAGCAATAAATATGTCCACAGAGTCACTGATAGTAATTCGACCCATAAATAATATCAGAAGTGTACTAATCTGCCTTTATAGGCGAAAATAACCATTTTTCATGAAAAATTGTGATTTTTTCATCAAAATTTTAAACCTGTTTAAAAATTTTTTTTGATTGATTATATATAAATCAAATTAGAAAAAACGATGACATAGGTCAGATCCTTGTGCATCGATCACGTGATATGCTGTACCTTGCTCTTATCAGTAAATTTTCTAGAACTAAAAATCAAAATTCTAGAATATCAAATATCGGATGCAAAAATATATCGTTTGAACTTCCTTATGCAAAAAAATTGAAACTCTAACTACCTTGGGCTTTCTGTAATACGCGCTTGAAAAAAGCCTTTATAAAGGCTGAGGTGCCTTGGCGGAACTTTTTTTTCTGTGCTCACACGGGTTAAAGAGGAATTTTCGAAATTTATTGTCTTTCACTAAATCGTTGCGATCGAAAACAAAAACAGAGACTAAAGTCCGATTCTCAGTAATATTTTGAAATGATTCCAAGTAACAATTCAGTTTCAATTATTTTCGACATTGACCTTTTTGTACTGCCAGAATTGATTCAAATTGAGTATCAAAATAATTTGAAAAACATTCACAATAATGGCTTAAATTTTTTTTTTCATTCAGGTTGCTGTTGTCTCTGTTGGTAAAATTAAGTTAGCAACATCAAAAGATTGTAAAAGAACGAAGGGTGAATTTGTAGAAATTATCGAAACAAATGATAAAGGTAATTTATGAAAACTTATGTATTTCCAATTTAATTAAAATAAGGAATATAAAATCAGCGTGAAAGCAATTAATGACTTTTTATCGTCAATTTTAGTTTTTTCAGCTAAAATGAAATAAAAATTCTAGGAAGCCAACATTTATTATTTGCAAAGACTATATTTTATTACGAAAAATCTTTTTGATCAACTTGTAATACCCAAAATGCAATTAATAAACAAAAATTTATTTCAATTTAATATCAACACAAGAAAGTTAAGAATTATTTGCAAATTTTTTTTTTAAGCGTGTGTATGGAATAATGTAGGAACGGCAAAAATTGACTAGCTTCGCTTTTATGTATTTTCGGAGCACTTTGAGTCTCTGTGCTGAAATTGACTCAGAAAAAATTTTGGAAGAAAATTATGTCCCGTTTTCGAAATATCAACATTTTTCGAATTTTTTTGACCGATGATTTGGCCTGAAATTATTCTTGAATTTATTTCGAGAATTATAAGACAAAAGATAGGCAATTTCTTAAAGGGGTTTGAACACTTTACTGTTGAAATTTGAAAAATCGCATGCCGTAGATTATTTTATTCATGATTTTCGAGAACATATCCAAAATTGTGTAGGCAAAAAAATATTTGCTTTTGTGTAAAAACAATTCAAGAAACGACAATAAAAATACTCAATTTATATTTTTAGGACAAGAAACCAAAACTGAAATTTGCAAATCAAAACCGCCGAAGAAAAAGCCAAAATTAATTTCATCGAAACAGATTTGTGTAAAAGTATACTCTGCCAGAGGTAACAAAAGGGGAGTCATTCAACTCAACGGAGGAGTGATGAACAAATTAATCTATAAAGCTAAAAAGCAGAAAGTTATGGGAAGATCTGGCAAAAAAACCGTGGAAGAGGTCCTTATGGGTATGAGATCATTTAGTAATTCCTGCGTCAACCTACGCAATACACTGACAACTCAAATGATGAATATGAAGACTTGAATTTATGAAAAAAATATTTATATCTTTCTGTCCCATTGACTCTTCTGACCCTTGTTGAGGGTTTTTTTATACTCGTTAAAGTGTCAAATATAAATGGTGCCAAATAAAGTCTTAACCCTTGTAGGCACAAAGCCATTTAACCGGCTTATTATTTTTAAAATGTATCGTTTTTTTCCGATCCGATCCAGTCTGATTAAAATTAAGGCTCAGTCGATACGATCCGATCCAATACAGTAAAAATTTCACCCCTCTCCGATACGATCCGATCCAATACAGTTAAAATCTTACCCCTCCGATACGATCCGATCCAATACAGTTAAACTTTCACCCCCCTCCGATACGATCTGATCCAATACGATTTTATTTTTCTTCATGGCAATCCCTGATCTCAATAGCGCGAATTCGAATACCCATTTTTGAGATAGAGTTCGGTTGGTAAAATGATATGGTTAAGGTTCTAATTATTTTTTTCGTAAAATATGAGCAATTTAGATACTATAGAAAATAAACAAATTTTATGGTATTAGAGTGTAGGGTGATTTTGCTCAAAATCGAAATTTTTGGAGATTTAATTCAAAATATTTTGGAACATCAAATTGATGAGATTTCAAAAATTTCGATTTTGAGCGAAATCACCCTACACTATAATACCGGAAAATTTAATTAATTTTTTATTGTATCTAAATTGATCATATTTTACGAAAAAAATAATTAGAACCTTTAGCCATATTATTTTACCAACGTAACTCTATCTCAAAAACGTTTACTATCTCTATAGCGCGAGATCGAATCCCACTAATGTTGTATAAGTAATTGTCTTAGTGATTGCTGGAGTGATTACACACCGATTTAATTTAGCGTTCCAAATATCAAGCACCCTTGCCTATTATTATACTCAAGACAATCACAAAGACTAAGTGGGATTCGAACACGCGCTATAGAGATAGTTAACCTTTTTGAAATAGAGTTCAGTTTGGTAAAAGGTTATGTTTGAAAAATATTAAATTCGGGAAAATCATGCCAGTGGTTCTCATATATACAGTGGATGAGGCCAATGGCAACAGTTAGACAACTGGGCAACACTTTTGAGTCAAATTGATGCCAAAATTGGGCTAAAATTATGCAAATGGGAAACAGTGAGACCAATGGGCAAGACTTTTTGTCAAAAGCTTGTGTGTTGCCCATTGATCACACCCACTGTTATATATTAGCCTTAATATTGCAATATTCATGAAAATCGTTGAATTAAACCTACGCAAATTCGGGATTTTGAGTTAAAATAGGTCGATTGCCAATATCGCCGAATTTTTTTGAGATTATAATATCAAATTACTACAAATATTTGTGGTTATATCATAAAAAAGATTTCGAGAATAATCTCAAAATGTTCAAGTTTTTTCAGATTCTTTCTGAATATTTTCTTGGGAAAAAAATACCTAAACGTCACGGTCGCATTTTTAACTCAATCTGAAAAACTTTATACTTCCAGAAATCTGACAAATTGACATTTTAGCCAAAAATTTTAAATTATTCGGCGTTCGATAACGACTAATCCAATAACATTCTTAGATAGCTCAAACTGTGCACAAATATTTAGTGGATAATAAAATAAAGAAAAATTGGTCCGAATCAAACCATTTTTCTCGGAGATTACTGAAATTGTTTTATTATCAGTTTGTGTTGAAAAATTAAAAACAATTGTCTAATTTGGACTAGTTTTTTTACTTTATTCATTCTGGATAGTTGTGCTCAGTTTGAGCTATCTAAAGACTTGATCGGATAGGTCGTTTTCAAACGCCGAATTATTTAAAAATTTTGGCTAAAAATCTAGCAAAAAACGACCAGGAGGCTCCGTAATTGATATACCGTGAAAATATAATTTTGTCGAATGATTTTTACTTTTTCGGCAATTTGTCATTTTTTCAATATCATTAACACTTTATTTGGAGAGATTTTTGCAGAAAAAAGCAGTATGTTATCAAAGAAAAATTTCGGGGGCCAAAACAGCGCAGAAATAACATCGTCACAGACCTACAATTCAAATTCGTCATAGAGTTTGCAATTTCATTTCAAAAAATATTGTTGAAAATTGTCTACGAATCGTATAATACGATAAGCCGTTCGAAAGATATTTTTCCTACTATTTTTAGGATTTTCGCCAAAATTACTTTAAAATCAATTGTGTGAAAACGATACATAATATAGAAATTCTGAGGAAGCCAGTTTTTAGGAAAGTATTTGAGGATTCTTTTGATATAAGTTTATTTTTTGTAGTCTTTATACGAAGAATAATTTTTTTCACATGTGATTTTTATGAAACTCAAAATAATGAAAAAAAAATTATTTTTCAAGAAATTATTTTCCGAAAGAATTGAACGGCAATTTAACCCAAATAAAGCCGACAAAGACAAATTGGTCACGTGATATATCCCTTTACGAGGAAAGGAGGATATTTTTCGAATTTGGTCTAGTATATTATGCATTTACGTGGTAGTACTGTACTAGACCAAATTCGAAAAATATCTACCTTCCTCGTGAAGGGATATGTTGATTATTAATCTTAGTTTGTACGATTGATTTAAACAACATAGTCATCCGTGACCTTATATGTTCTTATGGGTCCAGAAATAGTCTGAAATTCTGAGAGTTAATGATGTACAGTCAGGGATTTCAACCTCCTCTCCTTTGCACAAATCTGGTTATCCAGCGAATTTTTGCGAGTCGCTACTGGCGACAAAGGGACAATCGTAAAGTCTCCAAAATTATTCGAAGCTTTTTTTTAATCTTTAGCTTTTGTTTCATTTGTTTTAGGTTATTTGAAACTTATTTTTTCCGTATGTTTTATCCTCCTAAGAATGATTGATGTCGAGGAGTTCATGCTGATTTTCTTTGTTTTTAAATTATTATTGGTATACATAGACCCCTGGACTATTTCCTCTTCTTTGATACAGTATACTTCGATTTTACACAAGTGGTGATTTTTGCCATAAAAGCCGAAATTCCCGTCGCTGACATAGCAAAAGATAAGGAAAATTTTTGACTCGCCACGGTAAAATTTCTCGAAATTCAGATTCATGGCTAAGAACAGGAAAAATAGAGAACAAAACCAATAAAAATATACAACACGGATCAAAAGTAGTCCAAAAGCTTAATCTAAAAATAGTTGAAAATTTGTTAATAAACATTTTTTTCTAGATTTTTGGCATGTCATATATATGTGCGCCTTGACAAGAGCTATTTTTATAAAATAGTCGCACAATTTCCATCAAGCGATTCATGGCAAAACGACGTGATTTTCTTGAAAATTGCATTTTAAAAAATGGGCGTTTTGTCGAGTTCTTCTAGAGTTGTCAGCATAAAAGACTAAAAATGATGGAATATGATGCTTTTATCATTTTTGATCATATCCTTTCTCACCATTTGATGGATCCTAAGAAATGTGGGTTGAGGGGAGCCAATCCTAACACTCCTAAGACCCTCCTAGCCACTCTTGAGGCCGCTTTCTCTTCTTTTCAGCCCACATCTCTCAGATCATGCAAAAGGTGATAAAGGGATATAAACAAATAAAAGATCCTTGAAAGAAGATAAATAATATTTGGAAGCAGATTTAAAAAAGATGCCAAAAATTTCTAAAATTTTGACATTTTCCTTCTCATTATCGACGTCATTCCAACATTTTTTTATTTTTTTGGCATGTTATATGTGCCGCACATAATGTGCGCCTTGACTCGAGCTATTTAAATAGAATAGTCGCACAATTTCCGTCGAGCGATTTATGGGTGATTTATAGCAAAATGACGTAATTTTCAATATTTGTAGCGCAATTAGATTTTATAATAACGGTTCCGAAAAATTTTATCAGTGTTGGAAATGCAAGATTTTAACGAACAAGTCTATAGCAATAATTCTATTTTTTGGTGAGGTCGATTTTTGGGCCAATAAGAAACCTTGCTTTTTTCAGAAATTTTGAAATAAAATTTTTTGGTCTCCTCGCATAACTTAAATGACTCATTTCCTGTAACACCCTATTCTTAATTGACAAATTCAAAATGGTAAACTACACCATTAAACTATACAGTACTAATGGGGGCTTCTTCGAATTCGCGACATTTTTGTTGTGTGGGCTTAGCTATTGTGTTTGGTATAACCAGCCAATGAGTTACGCGCACAATACCGGAAACTCCTCATTCCGATTTTAGTAGTAACCAAAGTAGTTATCTTTTTTTTTAAAGTTTTAAGTTTACCACTTATAGCAGGAAATACTGGATTTTTTAAAACAATTTTAAAATTTTTGAATAGTTTCGAAAAAATTATATAACTTTAAATGCCGTTATTTTTTCAGGTGTTTGTTTAATCCCGTAAATTGGTCAAAATTTGATCGCTACACCGAAGAGAAACAGAATCTAGTAACAGATAGTTGTGGCAAATTTGTCCGTCTAGCGCTCTCATCAGCGTTTTTCTTTGGTTGTTTTTTTGTAAACTTTACTTATTTTTATTAAGACTGGGCTCAATGTATTAAGTAATAACTCAAGCCAAAGCTATATCCCTTTAACACCTTTTGGGTGATTTGATAGATGTAGGCTGAAAAGAAGAGAAAGCGGCCTCATGAGTGGCTAGAAGGGGTCTCAGGAGTGTTAGGATTGGCTCCCCCAACCTACATCTTTCAAATCACCCAAAAGGTGTTAAAGGGATATAAAAACCTCTTAATATTTAAATATATATTATGGATTACGATTCAATCGATGAATCAATGATTTCTCAGTAAATAAAAAAGACGATTTTGATTTCAGTATGAACAATCATCGACTCAAAAGAAAGAAAATATACTATTTAGACGAAAAATTAAAAAGATAATTATTTTTCAAACAACCTAGTATGCAGAAATTTGAAGAAGAGCAAACGCAATCAGATAGACTTTCAGTGAGTGACTAAAAATACGGCAACCAGGAAAATTTTAAGAATTAGACCAAATTTATTTGCAATTTGTTAGTGGTTACCAAGCCAAGCAAAATTATCCAGTTTGCCAATTGTTTATGTGTCCTGCTAATTTTTCCTGCTCGTAATTTTAATTGCGATGATGATTAATTTTAACAATTTCTTCAAAACAATTATTTGAATTACATAGACTCATATATCTATTACGGTTCTTGCTGGGTCTTTTATGCCACTTCGGTTTTTGATGTTATTTCCTCTTGAATTAATTAAGGGGTCGGTGCATTTAGACAAATTTGCACTTTTTCAATTTTTTTTCTCTTCATAGTCAACTTTTTGCCACTTGAAAATTTTCGGATAAAAACTTTTTCGAACGAAAGATGCCACTTTTGAGCTAACTTCATTAATCTGATTTTTTCAGATCGATTATTTATACTTTATAAATCGTCTGTTAAAAAAACTCAAAAAACGCGCGTTTGCTATCAGAGGTGTCTAAATTTAAGTAAAATTTATATTTTATTTTTTTTTAATAATTTGAAGGCCGTAAAAAAATGGTTTCGACCACTTGAAATTAAATTAATTTTTTTTCAAACGATTTCTACGTCAAAATCGAAAATTTAAATTTAAGAAAAAAGACGAAAAATCCGAAATTTTAGCTCATCGAAAGAAATTTTTTTTTCATAGTTTAATTTATCAAATTTTACGTAGTGGTTGCGTCGGCTTACCAATTTGGAAAATTTGGTAAAATATTTTATTTTATACTGGATAAAAGAGGGCTTCGATAGATTTCTGCCAAACCGTAGGCAAAAAGCAAATTTTCAAAATGTATTTCCTCCCTGAGTTTTCAAGGTTCAACAATGATCATGTTTTAAATAACCGGACAGAACGTGAGCAGACCGCCAAGGTGAGTTTTTTGGAAATTCTTTGATTTGGCTTCAGAGTCACCAAAACAGTATTTTTACCCTATGTTAACTAGAGCAAAATACAGTTTTTTGGTGATTCTGAGCCAAATCAAAGAATTTTCCAAAACTCACCTTGCGGTCTGCTCACGTTCTGTCCGGTTAATTTAAAAATGAATCATTGTTGAACCTTGAAACTCAGGGAGGAGATACATTTTGAAAAAATAATTACGTCACTATAGTAAGCACGTTTCTGATTGGACAAGCCATCCGTTAATTTTGGATTCTTTTTTAAGGATGCAAGATTTTTGTTTAAATATATCAAAGAGAGGTAAGAGTTCGTCCAACGATTTGTACTTGTGCGACAATTGGCTATCGAAAACCCCTTAAAATGCGTCGACCACCCCCTTAAACCCCTTAAACCCCTGCAACATAGAATCACACGAAGTACCGGAGTGGCATAAAAAGCACAGCAAGAACCGTAATATATAAGTTATTTAATATAACTGATTTATCACCTATGTTTAACAAAGAACATCAAGATGAAATTATCGGAAAAAATTATTATTTATCATCCAAACTATATCCCCTGTTCACACTGATGTCAATTTTGGTAGCTGACATAGTCGTGCAATCTGGGCTAGCTACCTCAAGTTTAGGTCCTAAACTGACATCATTGTGAACAGGGGATATATTAATTATCAATGATAATTTATCATTCATAAAAATCAAATTCTCGTACTTAATATGATTGTTTTGCAGGGGAATAAATTATATTATATAATTGATATACTACAATATTACTATTAATGAATCAGATTGATTAAACTCTGATTAATAATCAGCAAAATTAGGACAGCTAACAATTTACGAGCAGGGAAAATAAGCAGGATTCATAAGCGTTCGGAAAACTGGAAAATTATCTGCCCTATATCCCCTATTCACACTTTTGTGTATATCCTGAGTCGGGATTCCCGACCCTACTACTTAGAAACACACTACGTCTACTAATCAGGGCCGGGATATTCACAAAAGTGTGAATAGGGGATATCAGTTTGGATTTATACAGTCCAAAAAGTACCGTCAAAAGTTAGTGCATTTTTTTCGATATTAATGTGGCTCTATTTTCGATAAAACTTTTGTACAGTAAAGTATGTGTGAGTGTACGTTTTTTAGGACTCCTGCAGAAGGCTCGAAAATGATTTTTCGTAGTAAGCTCAAACGAACAACAATTTAAGCACTTAAAAAAATTGATCAACATTAAGCCGATATGTTTAATTTTTCGAACGGTCAAAATTAAACGAAATTTTTTCAAGTTAATTTTCGAAAGCGCAAAAATTCAGATTTTTTATTCTGTTCGTTTGTACTTTTAAAAAATGTACGATTGACTTGGTGCATTTTCATAATATAAAAAATGCAGAAATGTGCGTACCACCCCTTTCAAAACTTAACAGCAAGATTATCGTGAGCGTATTTTTTGAAAATAAATTTTTAATAAATATTAATTAATTAAAGATTTTAATAGAAATTCCGTAGTAAAAAAAGATTTTTGCTTTTTTAAGTGACACTGAATTAGTGTCGATTTTCTGAGAACTAATGAGAACTTATAGTTTGAGTTGTATCAATTTCTTCTTTGTTTTCCGATGAAGCGTTGATTTCATCGTCACAAATTAATTTAATAATTTGGTTATAAGTGGCTACTTAAGGCCCTTAGCCATTTATAACAAAATTATTAAATAAGTTTGTATTCCCTCGGTGATATCAACTTTTTCGTGGCAAACCATAAAAAACTCCACTTTTTCGGACGAATGAGGAATACTGAAAAAGTGAGCACGTGAACTAACTGTTCGATTGTAAAATTTCAATTTTATCAGTAAATCAGAAAACAGAGATGTTGTAATCGAAGGCAGCAGTTTTGACAGCTGACATATATCTACACAAGAGTCGTCAAACCTCAAAATTGCTAGTTTACAGTATGTCTAAAAAAAAGCGAAAAAAAAAAGAATAATTCGAATCATATTAATGAGAATCGTCTATAATTTGGGGAGAATTCTCCCGGTCTTTCCTAAAAATTTCCCGCGAAAAAATTAGACAAACTGTACATAATGTTTATTTTTGCTCTTAAGGGGGTTGTATAGGCTGGAAAGGCTTTTTCAAAAACTCATATCTTTTTATTCCTTCATGGCAATCTGATAAAAACTTCAGGAATAAAAGTTCGTAATCTCTGAAACATATTTTATTTCCAATTTTGATCATGTTCGACCAACCGGTAAATTGAGTTGACCGCGAGCAAAAAAATTTATTTCAAAACAATTTAATTTTTCACAGAGAATGTATATTTTTATAACAAAAAAAAAGATATTGTCTTTTTCCCAATTTTCACCCTCAAAGTGCTTCAAAAATACGAATAAGTGTCGTTTTTGGTCATTTTTGCCACTAAAAGTCGTATTTTTTTCGTTGTATTTAAAAATTCATTTTCATTCATATAGAACATTTTCGATACAATGTAAAAAAATGGTATTGTCTGATGATCAAATTTCTAGCCTTAACTCCCAGGATCAGTTTGAAAATTTTTTTTGAGGTCAAGGTCATCGTATCAAATTTTCAGAAGTATCAAAAGATTCGCAACTATCATGTTCCCTGGAAACGGGATTATAAAACTATGGCCAAATTATTTACCGTTCTCGCGCAAGAGCAAAAAATATTTTCTCATTTTAGACACTCAGAAAAAATTTCAATATTTTCTTGGAAAATTTTTGGATTTTTTTCACAATTTTAAATTCATATAACTAAACAGGCCACGTTGAGATCAGAAATCGTGAAATTAAGTTGACAGCACTTCCAGTTCAATAGATATGGACTGCCTATACAACCTCCTTTAAGGGGGTTCTATAGGCAAAATGGACTTTTGAATGCTTATTTCTCTCGGCATAGACATAGGAAGTGAATAAAACATTCTGATAAGTTAGTTCGTAATCTCTGAAGACGTTTTGAATCATATTTTAAGACAGCATGTTGAATCAACCGGTCAATGAATTAACCAGGAGCAGAAATTTTCTTGAAAAAGCTGTATTTTTTTTTTCGTCATATTTAGGAAATGTTTCAAATTTGACATTATCTGCGAAATTCAAAGGCGAAAAAAACTTTATTCCTTTTTTTAATTTTCTCACTAAAAAGGTATCAAAGCTGGCGAAAAGGACTGGTTTTTTGCTATTTTGGCCACGAAAGTTGTATTTTTTTTTCATGCTACATGGCAAACTATTTTTCCGTGAATAAATTGTTAACAAAACTGTTATGCCTGATGTAGCGATTTTTTTTTTAACTCCCAGGAGTCGATTTGAAAATTTATTTTTGACATCCATTTCGTCCAATCAGTTTTTTTAAAGACCCAAACGATTCGTAAGTTGAATGTTTTTGGAACACGGTATTATAACTATGACCAAATATTTAACCGTTCGAGCGCTAGAGCAGAAAAGATTTTCTATTTTCGACACTCAGAAAAAATTTTAATATTTTTTCCGAAAATTTTTGGTAATTTTTTACGATTTTTTGAGTTTTTATGACTAAAAAGCCACGTTGAGTTCAAAAATCATAAAATCAGAGCTTTAGCTCTTTTAGTTCAAAAGATACGACTTGCCTATAGAACCTATATACTCAAATAAGCTTGTTTCAAATTTTATGAAAAAATTCCAGAATGTTAAATTTTTTTTCAAATTTTTATTTCCTTATATCCCTTTAACACCTTTGGGTGATTTGAAAGCATGTAGGTTGGGGAGCCAATCCTAACACTGCCTTGAGACCCCTTCTAGCCATCATGAAGGCCCTGCTTTCTCTGTTTCTTTTCAGCCTTACATCTATCAAAATCACCCAAAAAGGTTGTTACAGGGATATAATTAAACACATCTGCGTGGACAGTTCAAAAATTCTAAATCCGACCAAAAATAATTTTCAGTACAAAAAGATATGGCGCCATAGAACCCCTTTAGGACCCTATTGTACGCAAACAACCGATAGTTGCTGATTTTAGTTGACAAGGTGATGTTTGGACTTTGAATTATTTCTTATTTTATCTGACATAAAATATCGCTGAATTTCGTTATCTGCGAAAAATCTTTGAAAATTTAAAAAAAAGTCTCAAATTTTTGTAAAATATCTTGAAAAATTTTCAAAAAAGTCTTAAAATTTTTCAAAGAATCTTGAAAAAATTTCAAAAAAAATCTCAAAATTTTTTCAAAATTTTTTTTAGATTTTTTAGAGTCTCTCTGAGACTCTCTCAACAAAAATCCTTTACTAATTGCATACTCAGATTTTTGGTACATTTTTAAGCTTTTGTTTGTCCGACTGAAGTTACCCATTTTCGCCTTTTGAAGTTTCCTTATCAAAAGCGTCTAGTGATAAGTGGCTACTTAAATATTAATTGAAGCTGACAGTTAAGACTTTGTGATATAAATTGATAAAAATGGTGTTGTGTTGCCGGTCGATCAATTCTGCAATATGAAACACCAAAAATCGATTCCACCTTCGATTGGGTCACGTGATCCACAATTAAATCTCGTCTCAGTCGACTCAAGGGAAAAAATTAGAGCTGTTGTAGGCATGAATATTTTATACATCTAAGCCATAGAGAAAAAACTACTAAACTTGAACCCCCCTATTTTGAGAGATAATTAAATTATTTTTGCAGATTTGTCCGACCAGAGTCTCACTTGGTTTGGCAATGTCTAAAGAATTGGAAACGTCTCGGGGGAAGTCGCAGAGGAAAACTTCGTCAATCTTTTGCTCACTAAAAAACTCTGACACTGAAGAAGAAACAAATAATCAAGAAATTATGGAAACTTCGAAAAATCACGTTCAGGAATGTAGGAAATAATTTTTTCATCCTCGGATAATACAACAAGAGAAATTAAAAAATAAAATTAGTATGAAAAAAATTTGGTCGAAAACTTACTAAGTAGATTGTGTAGATGTTAATATGAATATTTATTTCATACAGAGCCAACATCGCCGGCCAAATATCGCCGATTTTGCCAATATCACCTGCGAAATCCTACGCAATTTCACAATTTTCAGCTAAATTTTTGCCAGTACGCATATCGCTGAAATTGCGTAGGTGCTGACAGTTGTATTTATAATTACTGTGAGTGCGTCCTGAATGACGTCATATTTCAAGATTAAATTTCCCATATCTATTTTTTTAACTTTATTTGATCGTGTTTGGTAGAGTTTGTAATTCTACACATTCTGGTATTTTACTTTTTTGAAACTATTGTAAAATTCCTTATGAGATCAAAATACTTTTCAATTTATGACGTCATTTCGAAAACCCATGCTTTTTAAAAACAAACAAAATTCTTTCTGTCCCCATTCGCCGAAAGTGCGAATATCGCCAAAACTGCCAATATCGCCGAAGTGCCAATGTTGCCGATTTTCTGGCATATGTTTGACCATAGTAGCCTCTACCTACGGTGTAATACAAGGTGTATTATTAATAAAATCTATGGTCCATAGACTATGGCTCAAACGAGCAGGAATATTTCAAAAATGTGTTCGAAAAAATTTCGACCTTAGGAAAGGCAAAATTCAATTTTTTGAAATAAATGGCGATTTTTGCCAAATATTTCATAAGGAGACATTACAAACTCCTGTTAATGACCAAAATATGTATACAAGATGCACCAAAAAATAGGTGATCTTTTTTTGACATTTAATTAAAATCGTCGATAAAAAAAATTCAGTTTGGTTTTTATTTTTTAAAAAACCTCAAGAGCTCAGCCATTTGAGGCTCAAACTTTGAGCACTTATTTTATTAATAAACGATTCGGGACTTTATTTGTTATCCTGAGAAAAAGTAACAGTCAATTATCGACTTCGACGTTAAAAAGAGGATAAATTGATTCTCAGAAAGCCAGCCATTTTAATTTTGAAATTAACGCTGGCATCAATGATTAATTACAGCAATTAACCCTTGGAGGCATATAAAAATCTACGAAAGCATTGTAAGGTATCATAATTCCTGAAAATGGTGGAAAGACAAGCCGGGGCTCGAACGGCTCTATCATCACGACGTCATGATTCCAGCGAGTTAACAACTACACTACGTTGCCGACATTTCGAGTCGGAATTTCTCATATGGCGCAAATAAGTCGCACGACTAATCGGTCCTTACAGCATCAGAAATTTTTAAACATCGACTTTCACCGCAGTTAATAAAAAGACAGACTTTTAAGTATTTTTCATGGAAAATTATATAGATATATTTTTGAACCAAAGTTTCGTTAATCTAAAAATGTGACATTAAGTTATGAGTCATAAGTTATGACTCATAACTTATGACCCTGAAGGGCTCTGAACTTTAGACGTTTCAGGGTTTTTGAAAATGTTTGAGGCCTTTATTCTGACAGAAATTAATCTAATGTGAACTCGAGCTTGACAAAAGTCTGGAGGGTCGAAACTTTCGACTCGAAAGTTCAGAGTTCTCTGGTGCTAAATATAAGTTTCGAACGTTCATGAAAAATAAAGGTCAAAACATATTATTGTCCTCATTTGCGTTGATCACCTCCTTAAAAAAGTACGAAATACTATCTGTAGGTTAATATGGTTAAATAGGTTTAATGGTTAAATAATGTCCATTAAAAAAGACAAAATCTCTTAGTTGAGTCAATATAAACTAGGAGATGATTAATATTATCGATATTTGTTAACGAAGCAACATCTTTTATATGACGATAATCTTGCTTTTTAAATATGTTCATTATTTCAAAAGCAGAATGAAAAAATAAAGTTTTCAAGTAAACATTTCTACTCCGAGAAAAATGTTAACATGTGTGTAGAATTTATATTATAACAAATGCATCACTTTTTATTGAAACATACGAACCAGAGATCGGCAGAGTTAGATCTGATAGAATAAGTGCGGATCGAATCAGATCAGATCAAATTTATCATTTCAAACCGAAATTCACTGTTTTGATTTTTTTTTTCATTTTGAAAAATTTTATTTAAGGAGGTTGTAGGGTCTTCAAATTTAATAATTGGCATGTGGAAAAGCTGCTGACTTTTCATTCACACATAAAAAAAACAATTCAGTCACAGATAAAAATTTAGGAATCACGAGAATTATATTGCAAACACGTGACATTGTTAAGTGCCTTTACCAACCGATTAAGCGAACTTGAGCAAACATTTTTTTAGAATTTTTCTTGCTGCTAAAATTACTTCTACATGCAGGTTTTTGTTTCAGGTATACATTATGTACATACAAAATATTCAAATATAAATACACAAATGCTTAGCTTGATTAAAATCAACGCATTTTCCGAAATTTCCACTGAGGGCGCTCCATAGCTCGAGTTAAAAAATTACAAAATACGATTGTCGTCTTTCTCAAGATTTAAAAAAATAAATAATTTTGAAATATCCGCGGTCACTTTGGTCATTAATACAGTGACTGTATAACAGTCACAATTTTTATTTTTCAAAACTTTTCAGCAAAACCTCAATATCTGATTTGAAATAACTTCGAAAATTTTTTTAAATTTTCGTAAAATTTTTTCCATTTTTTGTAATTTTTAAGAAGTCAACTGACTTTCTTGAACTCAGTAATGTATTAAATTGCTGTAATTTGTTATGATTCAAAAGATAACTTGGATACCCTACATTGTAGGCCCTACAACCTCCGTAAAATAATTAAACTCTTATGGCCGGGGTCAAAAATTACTCTCGGACAATGTTTTCGACCAATCAGGAATCGGCAAAATTACAAAAAAAATCCCTTATAAACTTGCTACGAAATTTATAATTATATTTTACTTGTTCTTTTGACCGAAATGCTTGAGACCGCTAATGGAGATCTTTACCTTGCGGCCATGTTTTAATTTTTGCCAACTCGTCATTTTTAGAAATATATTTTTTTTTTCATTTTTCTTTATTAAAAAAGAATTAACAAAAGAAATGTTTTGGAAAGATAAATCAACCAAAAATTCAGAAGCAAAATCTACTAAAACTATCATGCAAAAGAGAGGTCAATAAATAGAGAAAATGTGAAATATTTATTTAATACAATTTATTATAAAAACAAGCCTTATATTTTCAAATAAGTTAAATTTATTTGAAAAATTCTTTCTGGACTAATTAGTGTAACAACTTTGATCGGTTGTGGTCTGTCGGCGATACTATTTACGTAATAGCGCTAGAGAGCTCTGAGCTTACGACTTTTTGGAACATTTTCAGACCAATCAAAATTATTTGAACTAATTTGTCTGGGATTAAAATTTCCGAGAACTGTTTATGCGGACACTACTTCCTTAAGTTTAAAATCTTCCTTGCAGACTTGATAGAATCACTCAGTTGGACCATTAAACTTTTGAAGACATAGATTTCAGTTTTATCTTGAAATATACAGCCGTATTGATTTTCGATCCCTGAAAAAAATTGTTCATTGTTAGAATTTTTAATGAAATCAATAAATGCTCGTAAAAATGTGTCGTAATTCGTCAAATTCACAAAAAAAAAATTAAGAAAAACTGCACGATTTCGATTTTTTTCAAAATTTTGAAGGAAAATTAAATCGGTGTTTATTTTCGCTCGCAAGTCTGATTTCCATTTGAGCTCTTTCATGTTTTTCGAAAATCAAGGATTTTGAAAAATTTCGATAAATTTTCAAAAACTTGAATTTTTTTCTTGAATTATTTGATTATTGAAGATTGCCTCCATCAATTTTACCGATGTGTTCTGATTTAGATTTTCCGTCAGTTTTGTCTAATTCTTGCCTTATTTTTAGCGTAAATTACCTTATTTGTCAAATTTTTGAGCTAATGCAAGCATTTAGGGTAAGTGACCAGTTTAGTGTTTTTTAATTAATGACCTCTTGTTTTAAGAGCTAATAAATGAATGAAATAAAACCTTAAAATCAAGTTTTGCTTATTTTCTGTTGGCTGAGTGAAAAAACAAAATTTCAATTTCCGCATAGATTGTCAAAATGATGAAAAAATGGTACAGCCGGAATTTTTAAGCCCTATTTTTAGTTTAAGTTTTTCCAAATTTTTGCTTAAATTTCTGTCAAATGTTTTGCCTATAAATTTAGCTTATTTTTTGCTTTAATTTAGCTTTTTGTCAAGTTTTGAGCCGATGCAAGCACGGCGGGCAATTAACCAGTTCAAGGTTTTTATGATCAATGAGTTTCTGTTTTAAGAGTGCATAAATGGATATAATAAAAGTTCAAAAATCGATTTTTTCTTATTTTCCATCTGCTGGGTAAAAAAAAAGAGATTTTAAATTTTAATTTCCTCATAAATCGTCATTATCATGAAAAAATGTTTTTTTATTTTCCTTGATAGACTTGTGCACTTTTCTACACAACAAATAATTCAAGCCACAATGAACTGATGCCAGCAATGAATAGATCAGATGAATATAGAAGAAGTTTTGGAAAGTAAAAGATAAATTCATTCACAAAATAGAGAGTGAAAAATAATAAAATTTTCACAAAAGATAAAGTGGTTTTAACTCGTACACTCCGAAAAAGCAATCATTTTTTAGACAGTTATTAACCTTTGGAGGCATAGAAAAGGCACAATCGCCGATATATATGATAAAAAAAGCCAGACCGACAAATTTTTCTACGATTACTTTTTTTCTCTAAAATGTGTGTGATAAAATTTTTAGCAAAATTTAAAGTGAAAAAGAAAATGATCGAAAGTATTGCTTCTTCAATATTTAGTAAGTTTTTCAGAGACTTCCGCAGTGAAAATTTTAAAAGAATTAAAGAAGGTGAAAATGTGGTTTTGCGAAAAAAATTATAAAGTTTTTTTATTGAAAATTACAAATTCTTGAAATCAATTTTTTTAACACAATTCCGTTCAAAAAGAGTAAAGCATGTTTAGCGGCTAACTCATGATTTGTTTTTGCAAACATTTTGTAATTTTTATTAACGAACAAGGGCCGGTTCTACGTGAAATTGGCAGATTTGATTAACCTGAAATAATTAAAAATACATTATTGGCAAAAATAGTAATTCAATCAACTCTTTTCAAATATTGAAGTCAAGATCCTAAACAATTTTGTGCAATTATTTTTGAACTATTATTTCCACGATCATTTTACTTTTTTTGGCTTATTTTTGAATGCTTGACTTCGAGAACGTAGATATCAAAAAGTTTTTCGAAAAAATTTGAAAATTTCAATCCCACTTTTTGATTGGTCGTACATGAACCACTCAGCATCGAAAATTTTATTCTGCCATAAAGTTTGGCGTTATTCACCGATCACAGCCATATATTATTTTTAAAGTTTGTATCATATTTTGCCTAGGAAATTCTATTGAAAATACCAAATTTTTCAAAAATGATACATTTTTACCAGTTTTTAACCACAAGAGTTAATAATGCTTTCAAAATCGAGGGCTTTGAAGCTCAGGGCCTAAGTCTCGATTTACATGAAATGTAGCCCTCATCGTTTTTCAGAGTGTACGAGTCAAAAAAATTAAGGAATAAATTTGTATGTCAGAGATATATTTTGGTTAATTAAACGGAGTTTTTACAAATTTAAGTTCGAGAGTTAATTTGTCATAGCAAATTTCGAAAGGACTTCTTTTTGACTGATTTATAAATAAAATTTATCTTTGAAGATCGTCGATCAACCCGAGCTAGATCACCTTCACCGAAAGGTGCAAACATTTCTTTACGGCGAGACGAACGACCTCCCAAAGCATCACGACCTCGCAGAATACCAAATCGAAGCAAAAGCATTGAAGGCAGAAAACAAAATCAACCTCTTAAACCCTGGAATCAACCTTCAAGTGGGGTGATAATATGAAACATTTTCAAAGACAAAATAATTTTGGTTTGTTGGTGAAAAATGTCAGAAAATTTTTGAAAAATAATTTGTAATAAAGTCAAAAATAGCTTATCAGATTTATTGAGATTTTGCAAAATTTCTGAAATTTCTTTTCAAATTAGTTGAGAATTAAAGAGGTTACTTAAAATCGAAGGCCACAAGCAAGGCGAATTCTAACGTATTTTCAAATTGCCCCCCTTGTTAATTTCAAGCTTAAAAATTTCGAACAAAAAAAAATTTCAAAATTTGTGGAAACGGGACATAATTTTTCTCCAAAAATGTTTCTGGGTCAATTTCAGGACAGAAACTAAAAGTGCTTCGAAATTAATAAAATCTGAGCTGCTCGATTTTTGCCGGTTCTACCTAAAAATAATCTTACTTGAAAATCTTTATTTAATACGAATCGAAACGTTGATAAGACTGAATAACATTTGTAAATAAAAATTCGAAATTTAAATCAACTGCGGTTACTAAGCTGCCTCGATGACAAATTATTGGCAATATCAAAGTGCTTGTAACGAGCTTTCATTTTTCACTCACAAGTTGTGACTCACAACCTCGTTAACATAATTTTAAACATACGTATAAAATAAATAAATGATTGAAATATAGAGACCCCTAAAAGTGCGCCTACGTGCTGCTGTCAAGAAAATACAAAAATTTGGGAAAAGGTTCAAATTCGCAATTATCGAAATTCATAAAAATTCAGCGCACTGACAAGTTGTCAGTGACAACCCGATTTGCTTTTAAGCACTTCTTATAATGTATATCCATTATTAAATTCGAATGCGAATCTGATAAATTAATAATCCGACAAATACCTAGTTGAGATCTGAGAGATTTGGATAAATTTTTTTTATGCTAAGTGCAGCTGGTAGGCAAAATAAATTAAAAAAATAAATTAAATTAAAAATATTTTCGAAAAACTCCGAGAGCGGTCACCATAAATATTTATCTCAAAAATATAATATGTTATCAATTTTGAATTGCTCTCAATATATTGTATTAATTTTTCAAAACAGAGCTGCGCAGGTGTGTCATTAAAGATAGTGCATAATTGGAGACTTAAGGGGGTGAGCGTCGTAATTTTTGAGCCCTTTATAGAATTAATTTATGATACATTAATATCGGTGATGACTAAAGTTGACCCAAGGAACCTCATGGTGGCAATTATTTTTTTCAAGACAATCTAGAACAAAATCTAGAATTTTCAAAATTCAAATATTTTTTAGCTTTAACCCGCATAAAACCGGTATTCTACCTTGATATGAACATTTTTTATTGGTAAATATGACACGCCTAAAACGATGCATGAAATTAAAATTATCGAAAATGTCTTAATCGAATTCTAGAAATTTCAATTATTTTTAAGCAAAAATGTTAAACCTAATTATCGAATTTGACGCTAATTGGTTAAAAAATTTGGTTAGCTGTAAGCCAACTTTTTGATCAGTGAAATCTCAGCTTCAATTTGGTGGTACTTTTGTTCCGATCAGACGAACTTTTTTTTCGAACTTTTCATTTCCGGTT